>JAPDHH010000242.1:0-255713 GCA_032158285.1 Phytophthora sansomeana
ACTGCTCGTGTCTCGAGTGTAATTGCCCAAAGTGACATGTTGACGCCGATGCTGCGGGTGCTAGAGAGCTTGGAGGATACCTCTCTCGAGTATTTGAAAAAGCGCTTGTATTCCCTGACTTCCAGTGGAGACCAAACAGCACGTACCAGTAACTGGAATTGCCTATAGAGGCTGTGTGAGCGAGGGCAGAAGCACAAAAAATAATGAGACCATGTTATGCGTCGTATTGATGGACTACAACAACGCAGAGAGATCGAGGCCGCTGTAATGTCCGAGGACTCATCAGCACGAATCGCAGATCGGCGACGTGGGCTCCGGCGTATCTGTTGTCGGTGTGTCGGGTGCCCGGACTCTCTGTAGTCGGTGAATCTGTGCTTGGTGTACTGGTTCCGGGACGGTGACTCGGTAGTAGACGTTGACCCGGACGAAGAACCAGTCGGTGGCGCAGTCGTACTCGGAGACTCCGAGCCGGGTGCTTCGGCACTAGGCGTCGCTGTCGTTGTTTTCGGCGTCGACGGAGAGTCCGTCGACGGCACAGCCGTCGAAGGCGTGTCCGTTGCCGCGCGCTGCATTGGCCCGACACGTAGTCCACGAGGTCTCGGAACAGGTAGATCTTGTTTCCGATCGGCAGGATGCACTCCGACAAACCCAGGGCTTCCACGTCGGCCAGCAGGTTGGCGCACGCGCTTCGATGCGCACATGCCCGCGACTTCGGTGGCATCAGGCTGGACACCGGACGTGAACGAGTACCCGGAGTCGGAAGCGCACTGGTCGATGTAGGCGTCGGTGAGTAGCGACGAGATGACCTTGGTGGCGCAGGTTGTCACGGGCGTAGCGGTGGTCGGCGTCGGGGTCGATGGCGTTGGCGTTGGCGTTGGTGTCGACGGAGAGTCCGTCGCGCAGGCACAGTCGTCGAAGGCGTGTCCGTTGACGCGCTGCATTGGTCTGAGACGAAGTCAACCAGATCGGCGAGAAGCAGAATCTTGCCTCCAACGGGGATCCGGCAGTCGGTGGTAACCATGGACGCCACGTACGCGAACAAGTTGACACACGACTCCGAGGCACACATGGACGCAACCTGCGCAGCGGTTGGGGAGTACGGCGACGTGAAGGAGTAGCCGGTATCCGTGATGCACTGTTTCTCATACGTGCTCGTGAGCAGGTACTTCAGCTGAGCTGAAGTGCAAGAAGCGATGGCCGTCGTTGGCGCGGGCGTAGTGGTCGTCGGCGCGGGTGTTGGTGCCGCTGTTGTCGGTGCTGACGTGGCGGTCGCATCGCATTGATCCGACACGTAGTCGACCAAGTCGGCGAACAAGTAGATCTGGTCGCCAATTGGCAGCGTGCACTCGGTCAAGTTCATAGCTTCGACATCGGCCAGAAGGCTATGGCACGCGTTCGACGCACACATGCCGGACACTTCTTCCGGGGTCAGGCTTCTGACCCCAGAAATGAACGAATAGCCAGAATCCGGACGCACATTGGTCAATGTACTGGTCCGTGAAAGTAGTTTGGATCAACGTAGCGGTTGCACAACGACGCCGAAATCAGGTAGCGCTGTTTTCGCCACTACAGCAGTGATCAAGAGCTTCATCTTCACCTGGGAGATGAGTCGTAGCCGCGCACGGCTTTGAGGTTGATACAGCAACTGGTAAATTGGCAAGTGCGGGGTGACCAGGACAAACGTTGATGCAGTACTGGTCGGGGCAGACTTTTAAATTGACGTGGGAAGACTAAAGCACCTCGACGAGGTGAATGAAGAGACCGGGAAGCGCTGGATGCAACGTCAAGGTCAACGACAACCTCAAAGTGCGAGCACAAAGTTGTCAGGTGCAGAGTTACATGCTGGACCAGAGATACGCTCTGCACGTCAAGGCGACTGTGAAGGCGAGTGGCCTTATCGCTCGGCGTATCAACCTCCAGGGCTTCAAGCTGGCAAAGGAGGCCATCTAACGTTACATGTATGGTTTTCAGTGTCACTTCGACGCCACGTTATCGGCGGGCTTCCCTATCTCAACCGGATGTGGTTGAAGCTCGTGTCAAACAGTGTTCACGAACAGTGGCAACGTAGATCTCCCTAAAACGCCGGACCAGTTCCGTGGTGACCACGGTGGTCCACGGTGGTCTGTTCCGTATCACTTTCTGTAAAACGAGGGATAAAAGTTCTAATGACCATTTTCAACAACCGTCGAGGCGTACGAGCTCGGCAAGTAAGCCGCATACGGCCAGGGGCTGACACCGAATATGTCGCCTGCAGTACCGTTCGCTGTGTCGCTACATGTTGTGGGCGGATGGAGTAACGCGTGCCTTGCGCATCTTCGTACAAGTTGTACTGCAAGGTGGCTGAGCGCCATCCGGGAAAGTCAGGCGGAATTCGTGATGACTCCCACGTTGCTGTCGAGCGGCGGAAAAGGTGGGATATTTTCTGGGGGGCTGCTGTAACGTTAATATAGTTGAAGACCACCTACAAGAGCTCTGATCCTTACCGCTCGAAACGGCAAGTGACCCAGACGCGTCAGTCTGCTTGAGCTGCGTGGCGTGGCCTCATTGCATTAAGTTGCCGTGAGGAGAGAGTTTAGGCTTAGTTCAGTCAGCCCGTCATTGCATTGCAATTCAAAGTTCTTTTTGGTGATAATTATTCAAAATCAACAAACGAAAATGGTAACCAGAATGCTGCAAATGTATTTCTCTTCGGCAACGCCGTCTACAGACCAATCGCTAAGTAAGTAACTAACTAGTCGTAAACACCGAGACACCCTCGAGAAACGGTTAGCACAGAGTAGAAGAAACGTGGAAAGTGTTATCTCACCGGTGGTGAGTCTTGTCAGACCAAACGAGCCATGTCGATCTCAGACTCGCTTCGCTACTTAGCAAGCGGTGGCGGTGGTGGTCGTGGTGGTCGACGTCGAAGTCGAGGTGGAAGCCGACGAAGTCGAAGTGGTAGTTGCCGGTGCTTCGGTCGTGGTGTAGTGCTCGAAGACGCAGACGACGTCGTCGTGGTCGGCGCCGTCGTGGCAGTCGAGGTGCTGCTCGTGGTCGATCCGGACGAGGACGACGGGCAGTGGGCCGGCACGTAGTCCACCAGATCCGCGAGCAGCAAGCATGTTGTCGCCCACGGGGAGGACGCACTCGGACAGGTCCATGGCCGTCACGTCAGCCAGGAGACCCTTGCACGCCGTCGAGGCGCACATGAGGTCGATCGTGGCTTGGTCCGGGATGCTGGCGGCCGTGAACTCGTAGCCCGAGTCCGTCGCGCACCTGGTCGAACATGTACTGGTCCGTCAGCAGTGAGGAGAGCACCGACGAGGAGCAGTCAGCGTACGAGCCGCTGGTGCTGGCGGCGGGACACGGTGGACGCGATGGCAGCGAAGGCGACGGCAAAGGACTTCATCTTGGAGAGTGGGGGTAGAGGTGGTGGAGTCGAGGATTTGTCGCTGCAGAGGCAAATTGAAAAGTGATCGACAGAGCCCGCGGAGAATCCCCACGGCGGCATCGAGTAGCGCACGGGCCACCTCTTGTCACTGCGGAGCCCTTTCGATCTTCGACCTTGAGCTTGTAGATCGGCGCACATGCTCTGCTCGAGGGTTGCAGTGTCAGGATCGGCAAGCAGTTCACGGCAATCTTCATGTCCTTCTTGGCGTCCTGGTCGCTCTTGGCATATCCTTGACCGCGAACGCTCTACCCCACGCCGTTTGGTCATGGCCGGGCGAGTGTTGCGGTGTTCGACTCGAACTTCGAGGGTATACTCACGTGTGACATAGAGAAACCGAAGAGGAAAGCGGCAAAATCTGCTAACATTTTAGATGGTTCACGGGGAAGTGGTCATTCTGCTTTTACGAGGAAAGTGGCATCACTAGAACGACTACAACATGCAGGGGCCTACGACGCCTGATAGCTAGAGCGAAGGCAGGAGCTCAAAAAGCAGCAAAGTACTCGCAGCAGGCTGCGAGTCGCCTCAAAAGCGCTTAGCAGGCGGTGGGCGTCGAAGGCTTCGCCGTCGTGGTGGTTGGAGCCGGGGTCGCCGGGGAGTCCGACGAAGCGGGGGCTTCGGTCGTGGGGGCGTCCGTGGCAGGGGTGTCCGTGGCTGGGGCGTCCGTGGCTGGGGTGTCCGTGGCGGGCGAGTCCGTCGACGGGCAGTGGGCCGGCACGTAGTCCAACAGGTCAGCACGCAGATTGATGTGGTCACCGACCGGCAGCGTGCACTCTTCGAGGTTCAAGGCCTGGGCGTCAGCGAGCAGGCCCTTGCAGGCGGCGGAGGCGCACATCTTGTCGATGGTGGCCTGGTCCGGGATGCTGGCGGCCGTGAAGACGTAGCCCGAGTCCGACGCGCACTGGTCGATGTACTGGTCCGTAAGGAGGGCCGAGAGCGTGGCGCTCGAGCAGGACGCGGCCGAGGCCTGGGACGTGAGCGCGGCGAGGGCGGCGACGGCGGCAACGAAGGACTTCATCGTGTTGGAGGGTGGTGGTGGTTGTTGAAGCTTGGTGCTTGAAAGGCAAATTGAATTGTGAGCCGATCTGTTTGGAGCGGATCGGGCGAGAGCGAGCTCGCGCTGTTCGAGCGAGGCCGGCTCAGCGGCGGCATCTCCCTCTTCGGCGGGCATCCAGAAGAAGGTTGCGAGCTGTAGAAGGGTGGCGTTAACCAGCTTTTGCTGCGCCACAGTTGACTCGACTCAGTTGAAGCTGCAGCAATGCCCTCGACGAGACCTGCACGGCGAGTTTTGAGCGTGACCGCAAACTTGTCGTGCAGGTTGCACGTTGAAGCGGGAAGGTGACTACCGTGGTACCGGTCGTTTTACACCGGATTGTTGGCTGCCATTCAGCCCGCCGAACATCTCGCTGGAGATGATAATGCGGAGCGGCGTTGGAAATGTTGATCTGCGTGCAGGCTGGCCTACGATGACTTCCGCTCCATGCCGAGGGACCGAAGTGCTAGGCGTTTGAAGCGCTCGTGGGTTGGGCGTTCAAGGTTGCAAACAATGCATTGGAAGGCCTTGCTGGTGTCGACTTTATCAAATGCTACCCCTCAATAAGATACATGTAAGTTCGTGATAATAGGAGTATTTGAAACCCCGTTTCTGAAGTTGCAATACAGTACTTGTGAAGAATCTTCAAACCAAACAACGAACAACGCAGTTGACTTGCAAATCTCTTGGCAACGTTGTATTTTTTGTTATTCACAGGTTTTGTGTCTTTATGTCCGAATAATTCACTACAGTACTCAAACTGCACAAGCCAAGTCCGAAAGCGCAGTCTGGAGGCACACGTATGCTATCGGCATTGCAGTCTTATCATCGCGCAGAGATACCCTAGTACATGTACTAAGCCGCTGCGGCACAAGTTGGGGTGACTCAGCGATCTGTTCCGTGAGGAGACATATGTGCTGGTGTTGCATCTTGCCGCCGATGGGCCTCAAAGCCTTGAGTTGAGTCAACGCGCCATAGAGAGCCGAAGAGGGCGGGCGGCGGTGATGGTGTCCATTTCAGCGCACGCACATGACTCGTGCCACGAGTGTGTAGCGCGCCGTCCCAGCACGTCTTGCCTTTCGGCGGGGACTGGTAAAGTCCTCGTGACACGC
The DNA here is from genome assembly GCA_032158285.1 of Phytophthora sansomeana. Taxonomy (NCBI): domain Eukaryota; phylum Oomycota; class Peronosporomycetes; order Peronosporales; family Peronosporaceae; genus Phytophthora; species Phytophthora sansomeana. The sequence goes on from JAPDHH010000242.1 coordinate 5,573, forward strand.
AGCCTTGGACCAGTGTTCAAGGACCTAACGCGCGCAGCCGATGGGCGCGAACAAGAACCCAGAGCGGTCGACGCCATGTCGCGGCGGCATCTCGAGGTTCGGCCGCGGACTTTTTCGCAAATGGCCCTCGTCCTCGAGCCGACAGCCCGGCTGTCGACTGCATTGGCGCGCATGGGACCTGCGACTTGGAGTCCGAGCGCCATTCACCCTGACGACGCTCGCAGTTTCCTTCGGCCGGCGCTGGTCCGGCCCGGGCTTTCGCTCGCCGGCGATCAACCGGTGGGGCAGACGTCCTGCACTCGGTCCGTTCTATGCCGCGCATCCACATCACGCAGACCAGCAAACAGTACCGGTATCCGCCCAGAGCTGATCATCTCCCTCGGGCTCGGCACTTCCGAATTTGCTGTCGCTACTGACCACCCCACGCCCCACTTTTCATCAGTCTCCGCTGCCGAAAAGTATGAAGACGTTCGTCGCGCTCGTGTTCGCCGCCGTGGCCGTCTCGGCCGCCGCCGCGCTCGAGGACCTGCCCGTGTCGCTTTGCCGTGACGCCACCTACAACTCGCCCGCCTCGCGCGGCGCCATGTGCTCCGGCGCTGGTGCGTCGCCAGCCGGCACCGCCTGCCCGCTTAAGGGCGACGTGGCCATCGCCGACTGTCACGACTACCTGCCGTCCTGGAACGGCAGCGCCTGCGTGGCGCCTGAAGACGCCGAGTGCACCATCGTCAACGGCGACACGTGGGGCTGCGTGTTGCCGTCGGTCGGCTGCGGCACCGCCACCACCCCGTGCCCGGTCACGTCGCTGCCGGATACGCCCTGCCCCGTCACGTCGCTTCCAGACACCCCGTGCCCAGTGACCTCCCTGCCCGACACCCCGTGCCCAGTGACCTCACTCCCGGACACCCCGTGCCCAGTCACGTCGCTTCCAGACACCCCGTGCCCAGTGACCTCACTTCCGGACACCCCGTGCCCAGTCACGTCGCTTCCTGACACTCCGTGCCCAGTCACGTCGCTTCCAGACACCCCGTGCCCAGTGACCTCACTTCCGGACACCCCGTGCCCAATGACCTCACTTCCGGACACCCCGTGCCCGGTGACGTCGTTGCCCGATACTCCGTGCCCGGTGACCTCGCTGCCTGATACGCCATGCCCGGTGACATCGCTTCCGGACACGGAGGCACCTACCTCTACGCCCTGCCCGGTGACTGCGCTTCCGGAGACTACCGCTCCCGCTACGACGACGCCTTGCCCGGTGACGGCGCTGCCCGAGACGACGGCTCCGGCCACAACCCCCGCCGCGACGACGCCGTGCCCCACCTCGGTGACTTCTCTTCCGGAGACTACGACGCCCGCTACCACGACGCCGTGCCCCGTTACGGCCAAGCCGTAGACTGCGCCATCTATTAGGCGTCGAGCCTCCCACGTGGTCATATTCAGCAGGCGCCGGTTTGGCCGGCACCCGCTCCCGTCCTACCCCAGTAATCGGAGTTGAAATACAACTTGGATACGCATTTTGGTGTGAACTTATTTACCACAGAACAGCGCGTTTCGAGTCAATGGTAGCTACGAACTAAATAGGCATGAATACGATGAATTTTAACTTTCATTGGTTGTTGCCGTACTATAGCGTTAGCGTTGTCCTCTTCGAAGCAGACGTCCGATGCCGCAGTGGTATGTGTGGGACATGCTTTGGATACACTGTTGAAGCGTATCCAGCGCAACGCCTACGGTTGGGATCACCGGCCAACTGTGCCGGTCTCCAATAACATGGCGGCGACTTGCATAGTTCCTGGCTTGGAAATCGCTTCATCAGGGAGCTCTTCCAGCGGGCAGCCATGGACGTCGAGGTGGCGGCCGTCGAAGCAGATTAACCAAGACCGGTTTCTGCTCTTCCGACGTTGACAGAGACGACCCGTCGCCAGCTGAGCCATTCAACGACCGCCAAGGCAGACTGAAAAAATAAACTCGCATACTTACTTCTGAACTAAAATCGCGTTAGGTGACCCCAATAGAGGCCCGTTGAGGCCTTAGAGAGGCGCCTTGACAACCGGAGCGCAGCGGAGGTCTGTCAGGGGACGGCGCGTAGGCCGGAGGAATATGTCTAAGTAGTAGGTTCTATCTAATCCGCGCGGGATCCTTGCCCGCCACGAGCGAAGCGAAGTTGGCGGTGCAAACGCCGCGCAATTGAGGAGCGAAGCGACCCTAACCACTATATACTGCTCCAAATAGAAGGACGGTACATTTTTACAGTGCTTTGGTTCAGAAATCATCCTCTCTCGGCAGACTGCGAGGAACCAGGCATTACCTCGCCGAGTCTGCTCGATGTCCGTCCGACAGAAACAGGCTCCACGCGTGGCGAAAAGTGCTGCCTCGGTGCGGCGTGTGTCGCTCATAAGTAACGTGCCGTCCCGCGCAGGTTGGATAGCAAGCGCTCATACCAGTCGCAGCGCCATTCGAGTCTAAGGAATTAGACTCCGATCAAGTCTCGACCAGACGCGGCGATATGGCGCGAGCGAGACCTCAAGATGTTCATGAGCTTCTCGCTCTTACGTTTCCTTCCAATTCGCTATAATAGCAGGTTGGAGTCCAACTTGGACATCTTCGTGAGCGTCAACCCCGCTGTCTTCGTCCCGCCTTGGTGAGCGGTTCCGAAGTTCATTTTCCAATCTGCTCCAGCAGCAAGACTCACATTGGTATCGCCCGCACGAGTCGCTCGTCCAGAAACCACCACAAGATGAACCTCCTTGCCATCATCACAGCGGGCGTTGCCTCGCTCGCTTGTGCAAATGCCGCCGTTATCGACCACGACACCGTCGTACCGTTCGCACAACCGACCCCCACGACGACGCTGCAGACCCTTGCGGTGAAGTTCAAACCGCAGATCTACATTGCCAATGGATGCCACCAGGGTTTCCTAGAATAGTATTGCAATTAAATGGTAGACACTGATGAAATAAATTATGGTGAGCAGGTAAGAGCGGACAAGAAATACATTATTGCATCCTCGACCTAGCTGAAATACATTATGCATACCACCAGACTGAGTCGCCACGTTCCAAACAGGCGATTCGTCTTGAGAAATAGTATTTTTCGAGCTGGCCCGGCGTCATGGCTTGCCGTAGAGGAGAGAGATGGATTCCAGCTTGGCTAAAAACAACGCTTCAGCAATACTAACGGAGGAATATACTGCACCAACTCGTGCCTGTACAAAAAACAAAAAGAACTGGTCAAATTGACTCTGTGATTGGCTAAAAAGTACCCGAATAGGGTGACGATTGGTAGAAATTGATATTCGATTTAAAAATGACGAAATAAGTTAATGTCCAGATTGAAAGCACCGAAATAAGTTATTGAATGGGAAGTCTTTGCAGCCCGAAATACATAATGGTATGGTAAAATATGGCAATTATTGCTTTTGCAATATATTTTTAGGAAACCCTGGATGCCACCCGTACCCGGTCGTAGATGAAGACGGCAACACCAGCGGCGGTCTGAGCCCGACAGGGTCTCAAAGTGCCGGTTGCAAGGGCTCTGGCTACGGTAGTCAAATCTACAGTCGAGCGGTTGAGTACGAAGGCGTGTACGCGTTCATGTACTCTTGGTATATGCCCAAGGACGAAACGCTACCCGGACTCGGCCACCGCCACGACTGGGAAGCTTGCGTCGTGTGGCTTGACGACATCACTCTCGACGAGCCCACTATCGTTGCACTGTCGGCTTCTTACCACAGCACGTATCTGACGTACTACCCGCCCGACTCGAACTACAGTAGTAATACTTGGAACATTACGCCGGCAGTTTTTTTCCTTACCGTAATATACCACCGAGAGCATTCCTGGGACAGCAGCGATTTCAACGACGCAACCTCTCGACCACATTAGAGCGAGAGCCACGACTTTTCGATACTAGGTTAGTTTTAGAACCGCTCAACCACTGAGATCTAACAGACGTTGATTTGACGACGCAACCTCTCGACCACCTTATAGCGAGAGCCACGTCTGTTGGATCTTAGGGCGTTTCGACCGACAACGTTCAAACTATATTGATAAAAGCAATAGAACAGATTTTTACCTCAAGGATTAGTTCGGACCAGTGCGACGTGGCGTCTCATCATTGGTTGAAAATCTATGTCAAACACCTTCATGTCCGCTTAAGTCCCTCCTTCTTCCTCATTCCAGAATCTGCCGGCTCGAGGAAAGATGGTGCTGTTGAACTGCATGCTCGTTGGGGACGGGAGCGTGATTTCTATCATCCTTGAAGAGTGGAAGACAGTTGCTCTCTTGAAGGACGCGATCAAGGCGAAGAAGCCGCTCACGATCACGTGTGAAGCCGACAAGCTGCAGCTCTCCCTGGCGAAGACGGAGGGCGGCGCGTGGCTCTCATCGAAGGACCCTGATGTGATTTCTATGCGAAGTGGAGGCATTCCTGAGCAAGTGAAGACACTGCTGAACGTGGAAATGGACCCAGCAGACGAGATTGGCGACGTGTTTGAAGGTGCTCCGACGAAGAAGACGATTCACGTGCTGGTGGTGGTTTCGGATCAGCAGCAAGCTGCTTCTATCAAGAAGCAATTGCGATACAAGGGAATGAGCACCGAAGCTTCGTGTCGCAAGTTCTTGGATGCGTTGGCGCAGACTCTCGCCAAGTTGTACGACTTTGACTGCAGTTATGGTGATGTCCCGACAATTGGTGACGTCTTCAATGCTGTCCAAAAGAATGACTGGGGATTCCGTCTGAAGAGAGGGAAGCAGTTGACCGGTGTTAAATTACCAAACTACTTCACCGAGGATCAGTGGAATGACCTCAAGGATTTGAATCGACGTACAAATCGGCGTATTCACGATGGCAAGGTTCCCACAACTAGCAAAGGGAAACCGTACATCATTCTCCCGCATGCCATTTTCAGTGGTGATCGAGTCGACAGATACAAGGATATTGCGACTAGAGCAGACGTGGTGTGGGAAGCGTCAGAGTTCGAAGTGAAAGATGAAGATGAGTTCTCGGGTAGCTCTCGTTCAAGTAGTGCTCGTTCGGATGGTGCTTGATTTCATCGGATTCTAGCAGCTACAGGAAACGCAAATCCAAAGTAGTATCGTGTGAATATTCTTGTCCACACATCTTCTTTTAATCTTGTTTCAACACAACCTGCTTCTAAAACAATTTTTGTTTCTGATAAATATAAAGTTAGTAATATACTAAGATGACGTACTCACCTGAACAATACCTCGCTAACAAAGAGCGCATTAAGGCAGCACAGAAGCGCTACTACCAGCGCACACGCGACGCTCGCTTGTCATATCAAAAGAGCTACGACGATAGGAATAGAGACCAAATTCGAGCTCGCAAGCGAAAGCCTAAAACCGAACTTATTGATGGCAAAACCGAACCTAACAACAAAACCGAACTTAGCTAATTAATCAATTTTTTCTCAAATAAGAAGTCAATCCCAATATAGTCAATGACAATGGCTTAAAACATCCAGAAAGGTATAAGCCAAATATTTGAATTAATTAATTTCAGAATATTTTGTAAATGCCTAAGATATAAAGTCGATCCTGATACAAGGTCAAATAATTATAAAGTCATATCTACGGAGAATAATATAGCCAAGCATATATAGGCAACATGTTTGCATACGAACTCGAAGGATTAAAGAGATTAAATATCCAACCTATCAAATGGGGTAGTAGCTACCGTGTTAAGGTGCGTGGTAGAACGGGCAAGATGGTTTATGTTAGCAACGTTTCGCGTCTAATCAACAAGAGATTAGTAGCTAAGCAGTACAATGTTTCGATTGAAACGCTTGAGAAACACTTGTCGCCCGACTACAAGGCTGATCCTAAGTATCGTTTTTACAATGGTAATCACATGGAATCACATTTGTATGAGGGTGTTGAGCCTTCTGATTTCTACAACAAGCTCGAGAACGTTCTTTCCACACAAACGAGTGCCTTCAAGGTAAATATTGCTCTAGGGTACGAACTTGTAAGCAAGACCGATCCTGATGACACCCAGTACTGGCACCCAAATCTCGCTAATACTCATGTATTCAATAGTCCTATTGCTATCAATAGTCGATCTGACATTCAAAAGAAAATGATTTCAGAAATCCGTTCTATGGAGGAGTTGGCTGACAAACTGAACTATCCTAGCTCTGGCTATAAGCTGAAGGCGATTACTGGGCTTAAGATTTACATTTACTTCCGCGAGCATACTCTCGGGGATAGTGAAGCTGTCATCCCACAGATTATCCGCGATAACAAGCATGTGATCAACTTCCCCAAGACCAACAACAAGTGTTTGTTTCACTGTATCGCGTGGCACTTGCATTCCAGCATGCTACGAAAGATCCTCGTCGGATCCAGGCTCAGGTAAAGGAAGTATTCAAGCGCTACTGTTCCTACGAGGGGGTTCAATATTCGTTGAGCCTATTTAGAAGTTTCAAGCCAATTGACCGCCTGCAGCTCGATGAACTTGAGGAATGCTTTCGTTTTGGTATTAACGTCTACTCTATGGATGTAAAGACTGGTAAATGTAGAGTGCATCCGTCGTTCGGAGAGAGAAGGAGTGAAACTATGGATATTCTTTCCCATGAGAATCATGCTTTGTACGTCAAGAACATTGATATGCTTCAGTCCAAGTACCAATGCTCAAAGTGTGAAATGATTTTCGTTAGCTCTACTAAGCTACGGGTTAAAAACCATACCAAAAATCAGTGTGAGCTTGTAAACATCGAAAGCTTCCCAGCTGAGCCAACTATCTACAAGCCAGCTCCTAACGCCATTCGATCACTACTTACAAAGTATTCCATTAAGGATGCTAACCAGTACATCGATCACTTCATCGTTTATGACTTTGAGGCGATCCTTATGCCTACCGCGACTCAACACGGGGAGAATACTGTCTTCACGAACGAACACATTCCGGTGTCTGTATCCGTAGCTGATAGCTTAACCGAGGAGGTGCGCTGTTTTGTAAATGACGACCCAAAGATGTTGCTTACGGATATGTTCAAATACATTGGTGATGTATCGGTGAAAATCCAACAGTACAATGTCGATAAGTACAAGTCGCTTCTGCAAAAAATCATCAATGCCCACGGTCTGACAGGTATGGAAATTCCAGGCGTCAATCTTGGTAAGAAGTACAAGATGTCTGATGTGGAGAGTTGGATTAAAGAAGGAAAGTATGGCAGCTTCTTCCACTTTCATAGCAGTCTTGGCTTTGGTAAGCAAAGGTCCGACTACGGAAGACTTAAACAGCAGATTGATCAGGTACCAGTATTCGGCTTCAATTCTGGTCGATACGATATCAACTTGATTAAGAGCGACTTCTTTGCCATCATTGGTACTGACAATATCAAATCTGTCATCAAGAACCCCAGCTACATGTGCATTGCTACATCGAAAATGAAAATGCTCGATATTAGCAACTATGTACCAGCTGGTACCAGCTACGATAAGTATCTTACGACATATCTGGGTGGATGCAAATGCGACGACAAAATTAGATGTGTTTGTGGTCTTGGTAAGGGTCTTTTCCCGTACGAGTACATCTCATCATTCGATGTGCTAAGTCAGACTACTATCCCACCTAAATCAGCTTTTGACAGCAAGCTCCGTGGAACAAGCATCACCTCTGATGACTACGAACGAGTGAAGTTCGTGTGGGGGTACTATGGGATGAAATCCATCAAGGACTTACTGGTCTGGTACAACAATCTCGATGTAGTTCCATTTATCAAGGCTATTAAAGCCCAGCGCGAGCTATTCATGCGTTTCGATCTGGATATGTTCACGGATGGAGTGTCGCTACCTGGACTTTCGGAGAAGGTTATGTATCAGACCTGCTTCAACAATCTCCAATATCCGGATAAGAAACTTGCTAACGCATTCCAATTTCCAGCTAAGCGCTTGGGCGGCTACAAGAGCCAGGATGCTAAGGCAAAGCGGGAATTTGGTATGACACTTGATCACTTGGATACATTGCTGCAAAAGCAAAAGTATCTGTGTGGTTTATGCTACTGTCAGCTGACCGTCGATACCGCTTCAGCAGATCGTATCAACAACGAGCTTGGACACATCGATGGCAACATATTGGTCAGCTGTATCAAGTGCAATACCGCCCGTAAGGACATGTCGCTCAAGGGATTTCGCTATAAGAAGTTGCTTGAGTTCAACTCGGACAGATTGGTGTATAGCATTGATAAGGAGGAAAAAGACATCTACGCTAAGATGAAGGCCAACATTGCTGGAGGTCCATCTATTATCTTCAATCGCTACGCTAAGCGCAATGAGACGAAGATTCGCGGTGGTAAGCTCTGTAAGAAAATTATCGGATACGATGCTAACGCTCTATACCTATGGGCGCTGGGTAATGAGATGTCATGCGGACGATTGACTACGATCGAAGCTTATGACGGCATTGTCGAGGACATTGTTGCTGATAAGATTTTCGGATTTCTTGAATGCGATATTTTAACTCCAGACCATCTTAAAGACTACTTCAGTGAGATGACCCCAATTTTCAAAGACACGCTAATCGATTGTGCTGATGAGAGTGTCATTGGTCATCACATGTACAAGTACAACGAGGCACGCAAGCAAAGCCGAGCAAAACCAGCTCGTAAGCTGATAGGTAGCTACTTTGGTGAAAAGATTCTCATATACGCACCTTTGCTTAAGTGGTATATTTCCCACGGTTTGAAGATCTCCAAGACTTACTGCTTTATCAAGGCCAGCTCTCACAAGGCTTTTGATCCTTTTATGGAGGCTGTATCAAACGCTCGACGAGAGGGTGATGTTGATAAGTCTAAGGCGATGATTGCTGAGATGATGAAACTTGTAGGCAACAGTGCTTTCGGTCGATCTGGAATGGATATGAGCAAGCACAAAGAAGTAAAGTATGAGTCGAACGACAAAGCTATTAAGAGCAAGATCGAACACTTTACGTTCCACGGGTTGGAGGAGCTTAATGATTCTTGTGAGATTACGATGAAAAAGCGTCGTCTCAACAACAAGAACCCGATCCATTTATCGATTGCTATCTATCAGCTCGCTAAGCTACGCATGCTTCAGTTTTACTATGACTGCATCGACTTTTACTTCGATCGTTCAGACTTTCAATATCAGGAGATGGACAAGGACAGTGGCTATATCGCGTTCAGCTGCGAGAATCCATTCAAAGATTGTATCAAGCCTGAACTACGTGATCACTTCGATGAGCATAAGTACGAGTGGTTCCCGCGAGACTACAACGCTGAGGTAGCCAAGTTCGATCGCCGAACGCCTGGACTATTCAAGGAAGAGTGGCGAGGTGATGCGATGGTGTCATTATCCTCTAAGAACTACATCTGCTACCTACCGGACGAGGAGCACAAGGTCAAAGTCAGTGCTAAGGGTATACAGCAGGGGCGTGGTCGCAATGTTGATGTACTTAACCCAGATGGCTTCGAGACCGTTGTACGGAACCGCATCACACTTCGGGGTACAAACAAGGGTTTCAGACTATCTAAAGAAACCAAATCGATCATTACCTATACTCAAACCAAAACAGCGCTCAATTACTACTATGATAAGCGCCAGGTAATGTCGGACGGTATTTCAACGATTCCACTTAACGTCTAAGGGGATATATCGAGCTGATGCTTATTTTCCCCCTCTAAATATAGGATCATGTATTTTCAAGATCTACTAAAAAGACTCTACTATGATCCAAAAACCGGTTTTATCGGCATTCAAGCTCTGTATCAGACGGCAAAGGAGTTAGACCCTAAAATTACTATCAAAATCGTAAAGGAGTGGTATGCTAATCAGACCGATATTCAGCGATTTCAGGATCAAAAGAAGCGGGTTGGTGGCTTCAAAATAGCTTCACACAACCCCAATTCGTGGCAAATGGATCTTGCGTTTTGGGAGAAAAGGCCAATTTTGACTGCTATCAACATCAACTCAAGGCTGGGGTACGCAAAGCTTTTATCAAACAAGACGGCAGCAACTGTGTTAGCAGCGCTTAAAGCATTTGTCCACCTTCACACAGTTGATATCCTGACAAGCGATAATGGAAGCGAGTTCATGAACTCACAGGCTCAAGAATTCTTCCACACTAAGAAAATTGAGCACTACAACAACGAGCCCGGTGATCACGAAACCATGGGTAAAATCGAACGATTCAACAGGACCTTGAAGCAGAGACTAACTAAAATGTCTCCCAAGAGGATTACACAAAAGCTTATCACCGATGTTATCGAAAACTATAATAGCACGTTTCATCGCTCGATTAAAATGACCCCAAACGAGGCCAAAGGTAAAGTCATTGGGTCAGAGCTTGAACATAATCAAGGTGAAGCAGAGAGAGTTGAGAATGAGTTCGAAGTCGGAGCAAATGTGCTATATCGACTTAAGAAGCAGACATTTGATAAAGAAGCTGCTCGATGGAGCAAAGCCGTCTATACAATCGTTGGGATTGATGGATACCGAGTCCAAATCCGTTCAAAGAATGGTCATATCCTCTACAAGGCACCAAACGATCTTAAAATGGTTAAAACAGAGACTACAGATGCTACTATTAATCGAGGCGATATTCTTGAGGCGGAGAAGATCTTGGATCACAAAACGATACACTCTGGAAAGTACAAATATCTGGTGAGATGGGTTGGCGATGAACCTGCCTCCTGGGAGCCACAAGATAATCTGCGGCTGGTTAACAAAAACAGGATATCAACGCTTGAAAAGGAGTATTGGGGTTCAAGAAAGAGCTGACGTTGTTTCACCCCCGCGCCAAAAAAAGAGTCATAATTAGCTTGTAAAATAAATTTGATAGAGACATCCTCTGTAAGCTTTTGACTCAAGTATATTGTTCGATCTATTTTTGCGAAAAGTTTGAAATTATCTGACTTGGTATATAGCAATAAGATAGTAATGTGCCCAAGTTGTGTAGAGAAAGAACGTGAGCTTGTTAAGATTCGACGTAAGCTTTGGATTATTCGGGAGGTGAGTCGAATCAAGAATGAGTTGCTGAATCTTGATGCAGCCGCGAATTTCCGCAAAACAGTAGTATATCATAAGTATCGGCATGAGTTGGAAGCATTTTTGGAGTTCCATTCCATTGCATTAAGGATCGTTATCTAAATCTTCTAAATGAGCGAAATCGTATCTGTCATTCGTATCTACCTTTTCGTCATGACTCAGTTATGCCGAGCTACTGGTAAGAGTATTTAAGGCTACTCATTTCATTTTTTTATGATTCGTTTGATATAGACACAATGTTTCCAAATTTTACATCGCTCGCTCAGAGATAGCAAAAACGGCAGGAGCTTCTTGAAAGAGCTCAGCGCCGCGTTCGACAAGCTAAAGCCAAGCGAGGGATGTACGAAGGTGCTTCGTGGGCAAGTGATATCACGAATGGGATTACTACAGTCCCTAAGAAATCAACCGAATCAACTCAGACAGACTCATCCGAGTCTGCTGAGTCCTAAAAAAACACTGATTGATGGATACTCCCAAACAAACCCTGAGGTCTCAACTCCAAATGTTCGACCTGTGATGATCGATGCTGAAGTTGATGCTGAACCAAGAATGACTGACGGTTGGGTTCATATGCGCCCTGATACCTCAGATAGAAACGTTCAAGCTCGTCCTCAAACATCTGATTCTGGAGTAAATGTATCGCCTCAAACATCTGATATTGGAACTGATGGTACTCCACAAACGGCGGAAGCTGAAACTAATACGAAAATTAGATTAGTAGATACCGAAGATCAAGTGGAGGCGCGGTCATGGGTTAAGAATTTGTTTAACGCCAATCCTAATTGGGTAGCGCTTCGAATTAAGCCAATTAAGCGTAAAACTGGTAAGGATGACAATAGATACTTTCTTGGTGAAAAGGGCTCATTAATTGCAGCCAAAACGGGTAGAAAGAGTAAGACTTATCAATCGATTGACTGGGTGGCTACAGAGGAGAAGATTAGGGACATCTGGTATGATGGCGAAAGTAAATCAATCGATGAGAGCAGTTATATGAGACTTGAAGACCCTCTTTATCACGCTTCACTGACGCGAAAACGAAAAATTGCCGATCCAAGTGAAGGTGATTATGCAGACCGTACAAAGCAACGTCTTGAAGACAGTTTCGAGTTTGATACATCGACTTCAACCTCATTAGATCAAGTTGATAGTAAGAATCGATTGCTTTGGTCTATTTTCAAGAATAAGGCAGTGCTTGAGTCGACTGGTTTGAAAAAGAAAATCATTCCTATCCTCAAGAGCATGGGTAAAACGTCTCAGATGGATAAAACTGGATACGTGTGGATTGATGGTTCATCAATTAGTGTATTTGGTATTGATAGTGGGAGAGTTAAGCCCGCGATTACTAAAAAAGTTGATTGGATATCAACATTCCAAGAATTTATCGATTTAGTGAAAGATCGCGACGATGTCGATCTATTTACTAACGAAGACACCACCAAACTTGCAAAGGCCTTTGAACCACGCGATGGTGAGGCTCGCCATGGAATTAAGATTGGAATTGATGAAGATATGAATAGTTCTCTAACTAATGCTGATAACGATGCGAAGAAGATTCTCATGGACTACTACAGCAAAATAGTATCTGAAGGAGTTCGACTTCCTTTTAGACTGAAACCAATAGTAGATGCCAAAAGTGGTGTGAAAGCAAATCAAAATTACTACTTTAGTGAGCCTACCACAGCAAAACCATTTTACATTAGAAACCACGAGAACAAAGCGGTTTCTGGCAAGGTTTTCAACGATCTCATGAAAACCATTAGATGGATGGACACTTTCAATAGCCTAATGACCGGATTTGAAGACTTAGAGCGATACGTTTATGAGAATGATGATCCAGCATTGAAAAAAAATCTCGAAGCTAATCTTCAGCTATTGAATCGAGCCATCCTCGACAATACAAAATCGACAGATACATCAGCTCGAATCAAATCCTTTGAGGGTTCCCCAATATCGCGATGACACTTTGCAAAAACTCCACGATGAGTCAGAAGCCGCATTCCTGAAGTATGGCGAAGCTCAGAGGAAATACGATGAGGCGAAGCGAGCAATAAGGGGTAATAACTCAAAATCCGCAAGATCAGTCGTTGAAGGCGGCAACCGCTGCCATGAAAGCGACCAAGGCTGTCTATCAAATCAAGGCTAAAAGCTACTCCGATGCTAAAAACTACACCGAGGTTGATCAATTCAGTGATAAACAAGACGAACGCTCGGTTCGGCAAACTGTGAATAACATGGTTGATCAGCTAAGCACGACGGGCATGGGAATTAAGAGGAAGCTTAAAGGAAGAGGTCTTAGAGGGGCTGGTGTTGCTCCATTGGAAGGTGTAGTTCGCCGCGGAAGAACCTATAATCTCAATGAGATTCAAGGTTTGGCCACCCCATCGGCATACATCTATCGTCAGCTGGGTAGTAAGTATATCAGAATTCCTGATCTTGATGCCAAAACCCTTGTGATTGTTCAACCCAATCGTCGTAAATGTGGTCCAAAGCGTGTAATCAGTGATCCGCTACAGTCAATGATTCGAACTCTTGCATTTAAGCAACATATCGATCAGGCAGAGTATGACAAGCTCAGTATTGATGACAAAAAGCTTTTCAAGGAGATTCTCGCGATTACTCATCTTCAGTACAATTTCCATGATCGGGTTGAGGATCCGTTAGAATCTCTAAAAGCTGAATATGATAAGCTAAAAGGGGAGCTCGAACTCGGTAATGATAATCCTTCAATCATCAAGCAACTAAAATCGCTTAGTGTGGATATGTACAGCAATCGAATGGTTGATGATAAAGAGTTCAAGGAAATTATCACGCGACTACTATAGAAACATGTTCTTCTTCAACCCCGGAATTATTTCCAGCTCAGGCGGTAGCTATGGCGATAACGCTGATCTCAACGTCGCCGAGCTTAAAGCCATCATGAAGAATCTCATCATTCATGACCGCCCACCGAAAACTCAGGCAGCTGTTTGGGCAACGGATCTTGATAAGTCGCTCAAGAAAACAGATGCAACGACGCAGACGGAAGGTGGAAAAGTATGGGCTTACGCAAGTAAGAAAAAAACTAAAGTCGTCAAGAGCTGACGCTAAATTGCGAAAGTCGTCAAGACTTTCGCAATTTAGCGTCAGCTCTTTAAAGAGAAATACCTTCTCTGACAAGGCGATTCTTGTATCCCTTGTAAATCTCTATTTTTTTCTGATTGACTGATACTTCAATGATAGCTGACTCACCTTTAGCATTTTGCGTAGGGAGGAAAACGCTATCTCCCAATACCACAATTTGATCTGCCCGCAGAAGTGTCGATCCAACGATTTGACCTGGTTCATCAGTTGTTAAATTAGTTTTTAGCTCTTTGCTTGGTCCGCAACCCATGGTTATTAGGACTCTGGTCTATACATTACCAAATATATTTTTTTGAGAACCAAGAAGCGGTGTATGGTTTCGAATTATCGATAGGTCCATGTCTCTTATAAAATCGCTGTTTTCGTTCAATATTACCATGGTCGTACTTACTGAATGCTCTCAATGGCGTGCTGTCTCGATACTGTTGATAAGGCTCACCATTCCGCTTAATACCACCAAAAGATACAACTCGACCATCATCAAACACAGCAGAGAGCAGGCTCTCAGGACTCAGTCCTCGAGTCTGCGACCTCGAACATCGTCCGTCATATTTCTTGTCTTTTCTCTTCGAAATACGAAATGCAAATGACATGGTCTATATTAGAGATGATACTTTTGCTTCCAATTCCTCAATTCGATCCAAAATATGTTGAATCATTTTCATGTTGTATGCAGCAATCCGACTGTAATCAACGTTAAGCTGCGTTTTGGCAGGTTCAACCGATGGGTCTTCGCCTTCCTGAATATCATCGCGATAGAAGACACTGATTAAATCGGTTAGGTGGGCTGAGACAAGGTCTTGAGCTATGAGGCCTACCTCTTGACCAGGTCTGTCTTCCGATTCGATCCAGTCATACAAAACTACATCACAGTTATCGTAGAGACGCTTGATGCGTTCGAGTGGTGCAATCTGGATGTTCTTCTTCAATCGGCGGTCGCTCGTCATCGCCATGGCTGTACAGGCGATGTATCCTCCAAATATAGCCGCCACAGAATATGTGATCGGACCAAGAGCTGATTCTGTAGCTCCACTATCTGTTCTGAGGCGATACACTGTCGTTCCGCCTGCTCCAAATACAAAATTGTTGCTGCCAGGGACGTGCAGCGGAGCTGAAGGACTTGTAGTACCAAGACCAAGACGACCTGTCGTAGTTAGGATCATCGACGTCGAGTTATTGACCCCAAATCTGAGGTCGTTGTTTGTGATATTCCCGATCCATGACGCGTTGCTACTTGTGGAATTAGTTCCATTATGGACTTCGATTTGGAACTGGACGGGAGTTATGTTTGATCCCGAAAACGTAAGCATTCGCGTATAACTGCCATCCAGATAGTCAAAGCCCGAGCCCTTTATCGAGAAATATTCATTCGTTGGTGTGGAGTGGATACCAAGCTCTGTCAGCGATCCTACTGTTGTTATGTTTGTTTGGTTGCCATATGCTAAGAACCCATTGATGAACCCGCCACAATCGATGTTTCCGGTTGTATATAGGCTTGATAATGACAGCGAGCTCGGGACGCTCGTCAAAAGCTGGAGAGATCATAATACGTCGAACCCTGTCGTAAGTTCGTGCAGCTAATTGTACTTGCCGATAACATATTAATATTTGCGATATTTAAACTCGAGTCGCATAGTAAAAATTTATTTGCCGTCGCGCTACCAAAACTAACTCCGCTTATGTTCTGAAGAAGGCTCAAATCGTACGTATTCCCGTTCTGGCGATATTCTCGACAATCGATGTAGCTTGACAAACCCGTGATCGATATGGACCGCGATGATCCACTAAACGATAAATTTCCTGAAATGGTAAGACCTGTTAGAGAGCCTAAAGAAGTTATGTTAGGTTGAGAACCGGTTTGGATCGTTCCAGTTAGGTTAGTGGCACTTAGCGATGAAATGCCTGAGATATTACCCGAAGCACCGAGAACGAGAGCGGATCCTATCGATGCCGTTCCGGGCACTACTCCGCTAAGGTAGGTCATCCTGTAATCATCCTTGCTCAGATACAATGTTTGCGCATAATCATAGGTTAGATAACCACTCGAGTCTAACGAAAGATAGAATGCAGGATTATAGATGGATGATTGGAAACTTGGTTGTGGATATGAAAAACCAGAACTCATCTTTGTTTGATTCTATATAGAACAAACGATAATCATGAGCGGTATTCCAGATTTCAATGCATCCTTGCCAAAAAAGTTCAAGTCGGCATCGATGAAAGATATCCCTGATTTGGATATCAAATCACTATTCAGAATGATTGTGTTGGGGCCTTCGTTTTCAGGGAAGAACAACATCTGTATGTTCATTCTCAAGCATTCTCCACACGTCTTTGCTCATCTAACGATCATTGCACGTAATCCTCACCAGGAATTGTACGAATATTTGCGCGATAAGTTGGAAGACTTCATTACCTTCGCTGACCCTGATTCACCCCCAAGCGTTGATCAAGTCCGTCGGACACCGATGAGTTCTAACAAACCCGAGCTTGTGATCATAGACGATTACAGCAATGATAAGCTACTTCAGAAAAATCTCTTCTCACATTATTTTACTCGCGGACGCCATTTCAAACTGAGTACTATATTCCTATCTCACAGCTACTTTGCCACTGACAAGATGATTCGTTTGAATGCTGAGTACGTTTCTATCCTAAAAGCTAACTCGAAACGTGATTTGGTCATGGTTGTTAAGGATTTCATATATTCGGGGTGTTGATGAGCGATCAATTGTCTATTACTACAATAAGGCGACTGAACGTAAAGGACAGATGCTGTTCGTGGATTCAGTCAAAGGTCAGCTTCGGTATAATTTCGATAAGCCGATCGATATTGAGCAATAATTTGGAAATATTTTGGGTGAATCAATATACACCAATACAATGGCAAGTTTTGTCAAACTCGATTCCACTAACCTCGTTCAAGATGGATACAACAGCACATGGAAATACAGCTTCCCTGGTAGTGCTGCCGATTTTAAGGACGTAGCATGCGCAGTTCAATCGATTTCGATGTATAACTCTGAATACAACATTGACACCGCTCAGTTCTGGAACAATACCTTTAAAATTGAAGTTCCGACCGCTGGAACCACATCCACTGTATCTGTTAGCTTGCCCGATGGTCTTTATAGTTATTCTGATATTAATCGGAGCATTCAGACAGCTCTCTTTAATGCTGGAGCGTATTTAATTAATCCATCTGGTGAGAACGTTTTCTATATTCAACTAACGGAAAACAGTGTTTATTACGCGGCTCAGTTCGATTTTAGCGCTACTCCAACAACACTTCCTACGGCTGGTGGCACTTGGGCACGACCGGCAACTGGCCTTTATTCCTCAGGAGGTACTGGTCTCCCTACGACGACTCGTGTCCCACGCCTAATCATTGATAACGCCGCGTTTGGTAAAGTAGTAGGATTGACTCCTGCAACGTATCCTTCAGTGTCTGCAACGGTTTCAAGTGCTCAGCTCTCAAATATCATTCCTCAGATTCATCCTACATCTTCTTACATTGTTCGATGTGATCTAATTAAGAACGAGTATGTTGCCTCTGGTGATATCTTATCGGCATTCGACCGAGGTGATGCTCAGGTAGGTCAGCTTATTTCATACAAACCGAGTCAGTATGCTTGGATGAACTGTCATAATGGATCGCGCACCTCAATCACGATCAGTATCTACAATCAAAACGATCAGAAGGTTAAGTTCCGTGATACTTCAGTATCGATCATGCTGCTGCTTCGTCCAAAAAAATAAGTCATTAACTAATTTAATCTAAATGAGCCTGCTTGCATAGGTTTCTTGCGTTTAGCACGGAGTGCAGCCATCTTAGCCTTCATTTCTGGACTGCCTTTTACTGGTTTCTTAGGTACTCCCACACCATAACGTCTCTTTACCTCACCTCGAATCGATTTGATCAAGTTCTCATGCTCTGGCTTGGTTGCTTTGCTCAGCAAATAATTCTCCCCGCATCGACTGCATCAGTTAGAACACCCTTACGCTTAGCGTAGGATAGAGCCCGCTTAGTGTCTTTTTTACATCAGCTACCGAAATACGACCGCCTTCTTTCTCTACATCGCTGTCAGAGTCGTATATGCCAACTCCTGTCAATGACTTAATAGCTGCTCTTGCAGGGATTGCTGCTTGAGGGGCTCCAAACGCTGTCGCAAGAGCTGGCACTGCCGCATCCAGCCCCTTGCTGAGCAAACCACTATCTTTAACGAATTTGAAGGCACTTGATAAACCCGATTTGATTTTACTCCAAATGGATCCTCCTTGGGCTCGCTTATAACCCTTCTTAATTTCATGCCTGGTAATGTCAAAACGCACGCCGCGACCTGCCTTGCGAGCTTTGATCGCCATCTCGTAAGAGGTTGGATGAAGATGGATAACAGAGCCACTGCCCTTGAGTTGGTTTGCCGTAAGACTTAGCTTACCTGTCTTGAGAGCTTTGGTCAGCTTGGGAGCTGGAACATCGCTGGAAATCGTTAATTCGCGATACATTATTGCTATATAGCTTGAAACATTTTATGTAAGAATTGTTAAATTTAGATCTTTCATATTTTTGAATAAATTAGGTTGCTTGTGTTGCTTTGAGTAAAGCCACAGAAGGCAAAATGGTCCGCAATAATCGCCGTAGGTTCCTTGAAATTGCTTTGGGTTGTATCTCCCTATTCCAAACTTCGTAGGAGCTGCCTCACCCATTGAATCGAAGAATTCACCATCACAAACACAAACCCACTGTCCTACATCCATATTAGGTTGTCGTAGGAGAATGAGGAAAGTACCTTTCTTCGGAAGCGGATTTGTGATCTCACTTGACTCAAAGATATAATCCAGATGTACGCCTATTTTTTTCGCGAGTTCGATGAGATCATGATCGGATGTAATAGGCTTGACGAGCTCCATAATAATTAATTTTGAGAAAGTATATTACATGCCATATAGAATCTCAACCATGAGTGAAACTCAACTTTCCGATCAATACCTTTACCAGAGCTCGCTAAAGAGTGATCCGGAGATTAAGGTCTCATCTGGCAAGCGCGTTCCTTTTGTTATCGATCTTAACCAGGGCTCATACCAAAACGGTGTTATCACTATCGATGCTACGTCCCAACTTAATGGAAGTGAAGGATTCGCTTGCCTTCGTGATGCTTACATTATGCTACCATACAAGGTTTCGATGAAGAACACGCACGCTACTAATGCTCAGGGCGCAGCCAACCGATTCTGTGTCAGTCTAAAGTGTGGCAACTTTAACGTCATCGATTCGATGTCGCTTGAACTCAATGGTAAGACTATTGTCTCGATGGCAGACTATAAGCTGTTCTGGAACAATATCCGCGCTCAGACCGGGTACAGCCCTCAGTATGTTGGTGCTGAATCTTTTCTGTACCCGGATGCTGCTCAATCAACCAAGTACAGTGCTACGGTCGCTGCTACTGGAGACGGGTATTCGAATAACACGGCTATCTCTACCACCTTCACCGCCGGTACTATTTCTGCTACGGCATCGGTAGCAAATGATGGTTTTGTTAAACGTCTTCTTTCAAACCCTCCAAATGCTGGAGCTGACTCATCTACGTCGTGGCCGTCTACTGGTGCTGCATCTGCCACCACTACCATTGCTAATCAACTTGGTCGCGGTGCGTTCGTAGCTGGCTCTGGTACAGCTGGTGCGATTATGGGAACGTGGAACTATATGCTTAAGATTAAGCTTACTGATTTACATCCGATTTTCAAGGAGCTTGATCTTATGGCTAACCCACAAATTCGTCTTCGTTTCCGCGTTAATCAGGGTACTTCAGCTATTGATATTGATAGCTCCAGTAGAATGACGCTAACGAGTACTACACTTTCGAGCGGTAATACCTGTCCAGTAATGGTTGCTTCTGCGGCCAGCCCAAACCCTATGTATAGTACAATTGCTGGTGTTGGTTCCTTGGCCGTTTCTTGGGGTGCTGTTGTCAATGCGCTTGAGCCTACAATTGATGGAACCTACATGCCTTTCACTACGTCTCGTCTATACGTTCCATTTGTTCATCTCGAGAATCCTCAGGCTATCATCTCGAAGCCGGTAAAGAAGGTTCGCTACAATGACTGCTATGCTCAACTATTTTACCAGCGTGCTGGTATTGGTAAGCAATCGACTCAGCTTAATGCCGCATTTGATCTACAGCTATCCGCATCTGTTAAGAACGCTAAGTATGTCATTCTTCTTCCATTCGCTGAGCAGACTGGTAGTTTTGCTTCTGCAGCTGTACAGCAGTTTCAGAGTCCTTTCGACTCGGCGCCATGGACGCTCCACCCCGGTAGTTCGATTCGAAACTTCAACGTGCGCATCGGCTCGC
Source organism: Phytophthora sansomeana (assembly GCA_032158285.1). NCBI lineage: Eukaryota > Oomycota > Peronosporomycetes > Peronosporales > Peronosporaceae > Phytophthora > Phytophthora sansomeana. Next base: position 26,073 of record JAPDHH010000242.1, read on the forward strand.
AACAATGCTTTGATATTAGTCATGACTATGACTTCCACCAGTTCGCTAATGAGGTATCTAAAATTGCTTCGATTAACGGTGATCTGTCCCCTGAGGTGGTGAATGGACTGCTTGACTATCAGACGTGGTCGCTAACGAACCGTGTTCTAATTGCTGATGTTAGTCGTCTAACCGAACGTGATGTTCCACAGGCCATTCAGATCCAGGGAACTAACGCTGGATGTCAGGGTACAAACATGATTGTATTGGTTGTGAGTGAGCAGGAACTAACGCTGGATCGCTTATCCGGCGAAATTTTAGATTTTACCACGGCTTAGTTTTGGATTGAAAAAAAGATATTTTTTTAATTAACCTCTAAAGCCTCGACAAGCTTAGGACATTTCTCAATTACGAATGGATTCTTACGGAGCCAATCGATATAATTAGAGTCGATGCGACTAATTTGCTTGACTGTCTTACCCTTATACTTTCCCCAACTCATTATATACGAGTTATCATTGCTTAGAAACTTGGAGTGGAGGAATATCTTGATTTCCTCACTAATATTGAGACTTGGTTGGTTGTGCATCCAGCGACAATAACCAGGATCGGAAGTGAATACTTCTTCGATCGGCGTGTTCTTGTATTTCCCAAAAGTTAGTTCGTTCGACATGTTATTAGTTATGTGTATCTATATACATATGGTCTTAACTTTTTTTTGAGAAAAAAATAAATTAATTCTGAAATTCAGACGAAACTATCGGCTATGTATGCTCTCAGTGGTCGAGCGGTTTTAAAACTACCCTAAGATCCGAAAGACGTTGTATACGCTCTCAGGTGGTCGAGAGGTTGCGTCGTCAAGATAGGACCTGGCCCGAAAGAAGGTTCCAGGATTGTTCTCGCTGGTAAATTACGGAAAGTAAAAAAACTGCCGGCGTAATGTTCCAAGTATTACTACTCGCCTCCGCACAACCACCATCACCACCCTCCACCGGGATGGTAGATGGTATTCATATCGTCGGCGCTGTATACCCTTCGTTTCGAGCGCATTGTAAATAAACGCTGTAGGCGATAATATATCACTTTTGGCCGTAACAACAACAAAGTTTGAGTCGACCTTACACGTTTTCACGATGGCCGAAAATTAATGATACATCGAAGATATCCGACAACAAGCTAGAAATTGCCTTCCTCTTCGAAAATAAAAAACCTCCATTGTGGTAAAGCTCACCGCGGCAGTCCGAAGACATGCATAATCCAACAACCACTTTGGAGTTTGACACAAATCTGGACATGCGCCTGGATCTCATGTTAATTTTGCTTGATATTCGCATGTCCCAAAGTCCTTCCGACCATGCTGTGGAAGGCGCACAACGCAATAACCTTCATAGAGCACACCCGACAGAAAGCAAGCACGATGTTTCCTTGGTCAAGATCCCCACGACACTGTGGACCGCCTCCTCCGATGTACTTGATCTCCACACCGCCGCCCCCGCCTTCAGTGGTATACGCAGCACCCCCGCCACCGCTGGTGTATGCAGCACCTCCTCCGCCACTGTATTACGAGGCCATGCCGCCACCACCGCCCGTGTACTACGACTGCTTCCCGCCCCCACATTTCCACCACCACCACGACGGTTGGTGACCGAATCGCTAACAGCTCGAACACAATACTAATACACTAGGAATACGTTGTACGACAATTGTTCATGAACTTCGCTGAGCTTCATGCAATGGATAATCATTGAGCAAACCCGACACTCTCCGTCGTGCCGGTAGTCCTGCATTGTGGTGCTGCCAAGCCTGGCTGCATGCTCGACGTGCAAATGCTGAAAGTTTACCTACGATAGACTGCCTTACATCAGAGCTGTCGCACGCGCGTCCAGGGAGCGCGACTATCAAAGTGCGAGGCAGATCCCAATACGCTTGCATACGCACAAGGGCTACACAGGCCGACACGAACACCGGCACCAACATGAACCTACTGCGTGAAGACGGATACCAGCGTCACCACCCCGCCTTCAGGAACCAGTCACCTCGTTTTCCAGACTTGCGCGACTTCCCCCGCATCGCAGACAACCTGCTTCATCGTCGCCACGCAGAGCCATTTCGTTCCTTCGAGCAACATCCACATTGGCGCTACGTGCCTCCCCCATATTGCTACGGCCCACCGCCGCCACCTCCGCCGCCGCCATTTTCTCCCGGTTGATCTCAGTTTGGAAGGCATTCCGCTCCGTCACGACAAGACCTAGGATATGCGCCGCAGTTCACGACGAGCCCACAGAATGCAGCTGCACATGTAGTTGCGCTGCCCTCTCCATCCGCTCCGCCAGAGGATGAGCGGCATGCGAGTATCCCTTCTCCTTCTGGGCCTCCGGCCGACCGAGTTTGAAGTTAGTCGAGGTGGCTTCGGTGGACGATGTTACGGCTACAATGACATTCAACAGGATTAAGCCCGCGCTTCGACGGGAACTCCCATTGCCGCTAGACCATGACGAGAAACGCTGAACTTTTGGTGAACTAGTGTATTATGTTTGCAATTGGCAACAGTCTGGTGTCCTACTCGATCACCACTCGCGGTGGTGATGGTGGTGGTGGTGAAAGGGCGACGGTGGCGGCGAGCACTCGTAGTAGACGGGAGGTGGAACCTCATACACCACCGGCGGAGGGGGTGCCGCGTACACCACCGTAGGCGGTGGAGGGACTTCGTACACGACCGGAGGGGGTGGGGGAGGTGCTGCGTACACTACTGGGGGAGGCGGGGGAGGTGCTGGAACGTAGTACACTGGCGGCGGTGGCGGGTATCTCTTTCACGCGGCGATCCTGGCCACATCTTGATTGGGTCTTGGAGTGTCTTGGGCTTGGCAAAATGCGTTGTGAGCTGTTCGGTAAGCAAGGCACGAAGGTAGGAAGATCATTTTTACGCTGACAGAGGCTGATATTAGTGCTAATAGCCTGGTAATAAATAATATGTCGCTAATAGTAAGCTAATAGTTAATATATCATTATGACGTGACGTCCCCACTAATACTGTACAGCTTTATTATTTATTAGACTAGATTTGGATCAGAAACTAATACAGAGCTAATATCTGAGTACAAGACCAGACTGGAGAGCGACCGACGATTTCCTCTTAGGACAATGGTTCGAAGATGTTGCGCATACTCGTGAGTCTTTGTTTGGCTACAACTTGTAGGCTACAAGACATTAAGCTGGCAATAAGGTGCGATCAGGAATCGTCCTACATCGCACCGTTCGTCGTTCCGTGTGCGGTTTACCCAGCATCTTCACGCGCGGTTCACTCAACCGCCCAGAGTGCAGTTTACTTAACGTTTGCTTTGTAAGCAGCCTGGCTGGAATATTTTCTCATTCTGCAGTTTCCACGCAGCTCAAGAATCGCTCCAACTATCCGAACTACGCAACGGCAGTCAATGAAGTGTGCCAGCCAGACTGCTCATGTCCCCAGCTCACTGCGACCGACCCTTGCGTGGTTTGTGGTCGCGGCGTGCAATATCTGTGCAGTAACGACTTGTACGACGGTCTGAGCGCTTCTGGTTGGTTGAGAAGGGCGCCGTCTAACGCGTTACAGGAGCGCGTATTCTCCACTGGCGGGATAGTGATGCGCATTCGTCGGACCAGCACAGACAACTTGCGCGCTGAAATACCGGTACAGGTGCTGCTAAACGCAACCAGAAGGAGATTCAGCGTAGTGGAGGTGGGCAATCACTGGCCGGCGATTCAAGAATTTAGGTGGTCGATGGTTCAGTGGCCAATAGTCGCGCCACTACTAGATCAGTACTATATTAATACTAATATAGTAGTTTGAAGTATCGACTTAAGTTTTGTATTACTTAAGTAGAATTGACAACTTTGAATGAAATTAATATACTATTTACAGCAAAATTCAATCTACTATCAATCTCTGCACGCTGTACGTTGGGACATGAGAAGTTCAAAGCAACAAGCGTGGGTAAACTCTGTCCTGGCTCAAACAGCGAAATGGCGACGGCATGCATGGCAAGACACTTCAACCAGTTGTCCGTGGGTGAACTCCAGGCTGGAGTCAAACTCAACCGCAACGACCTCAAACCTTACGCGCTACATGTAGCTTTCTCGTCGAAAATTAATAATCCATCGAAGAGATACCCGACAGCAATAATTATTTATTTCGCCTTCCTCTTAGAAAATAACTAGGGCTACGCGAGACTGGGATAGGAAATTATCGCCTACAGCGTTCATTTACAATGCGCTCGAAGCGAAGGGTATACAGCGCCGACGATATGAATACCATCTACCATCCCGGTGGAGGGTGGTGATGGTGGTGGTGCGGAGGCGAGCAGGGCGGACGGCCGAAGCCCGGTCCCGGTGGAGGGGGCGGGCCCTCGTAGAAGACCGGCGGCGGAGGGGGTCCGTGGTGATGGTGGTGGGGAGACGAAAACGGCTCCGGGGGCGGCGGCGGTGGTGCGTACACTGGCGGTGGACAGCCTGGACCCGGGCCGTATCCGTACGGCGGCGGTCCCGGTGGCGGATAGCTCATCGGAGGTGGTGGGGAATGCCGCCCCCGCGGGGATCCTGGGAATCTGCCGTACATGCTGCTGCTGTTCTCGAAGTCTCTGTGCTCGACGCGGCGAATGGCGTTGTGCTGCTTTGCCTATTGCACCCGAAGCGATCCCAACGGATCATGTCGAGACACACGCCGTCGCAGCGCAGCTATTATACCGCGCAAACTGCAATGGAGAGATGCATGGAGCGAGATGATCGTGCGACGCGCAGCGCGACCTGCGCCGGATCTACACAACGCTTCAACACTTTCGACTCGAAATTCGAGGTCGGTCGCGTTCGCGTTGCCGACGCACACCTCGTCTTTCAAAAAATAAACAGCAGGGCTTTCACTAGGGGCGTGTCATTCATTCAGACTAAATGGAGTTGGAGTTGAAAAGGTGGTATATTGTAAGGGTAGCAAGGCGGTGCTCGAGGTCGTCCTCGTGCTCAACGCTCTCGCCATTTTTTCTAGGGTTGCATTCGGCTTGGATTACAATGAAGCCGCTTACCAACCGCGTGGAGGCGGCGGTCCGCGGAGGTCTGGCGGAGGCGCGCTGTGGTGGTGCGGTGGTGGTGGTGCGGCGGGCTGTGCGGGGGTGAGTGCGGGCGGCCGAACATGGCGGTCTTTCCTTGCTGCTGTCGACTGTGTGGCAAATTGAGGAGTGAACTCTTGGGTGAGATCCGCATCCGCACGCGCCACAGCTCGGGCGACAGCCGCCTGAGCGATTGATGCGGAAAGCACGGGTTTACCTACGTCCGCGATATAAGCTGGCCTCGCTGGTTGAATAGGTGTCCGTCGAGACGGTCGAGATACCGGTAGCTTCAATCGGCATGGTAAGCAAAACAGCTACGGCTGTCTCACACCAGGCGTGAGCGCTATCCAGGCAGAATCTGCAAGCGAAATCTATAGCTGAGAATCCGGGGCCGGATTATGACCCCGCGCTCGACGAAAGGCACCCCAATGCCTATCACCCGCAAACGAGCTCTCACATCAGAATTTTGCATTCTGCTGTCTGCCGTCTTCAAGGCGCTTGTGGGGCCGATTTGGTGGCAAGTTGTTTGTCCTTTTCTAGTCGACACATTCGATCAGATTCGAGACCGCACTCTGTGGCGCAAAGTACAGTAGCGATGCCAGCTCACTTCCAACTAACGGTAACTTTGCAGCACATGCGCCTAGAGATGAAGCTAGGCTCGATTGTAGCGGCTGCAATTGTTGTAGAGCCACACCCCGCACTGGAGGCAGTTAAGTGGCTCTGCAGTTAGATTAGCGAAACAAATTTGAAAGGTTTACTACAAGCACGCGTGGGGCACTGATCTCTTTATGGTAGCCAAAGGGAAGTGAAAGGGTCAACTGCTACCTGCGAAGACGGGGCTTTGTTAGTCACCGTTTTAACGCCATTTGTGAGCCACTCACTCCTCAATGACACGCAAAGCGTCTAGCAATGAGACTACCATCGAGCTATGTCCCGCAAACGAGCCATAACTGGACTAGGTACAGTAGTCTGGGTCTTGCAGTACATGTAGACGGTCTTGTTGACGAACGAACTCGTGGCGGTGTCTGGCGCTTGTACGCAACTTCAACTTGAGCAGGTCTGTTGGACCCCACGGCTGCAAACAACACAGGCAATCACCGCAGCAGTGCGGTGCCGACACACGTCCACCCCCAATAAACCAATTTATGCCACAAGCTTGCTTGCTATTTCCCACCTTGCCGCACCTTCAGCGGTGACATCGTTAAGTAACGGGGCTTGCAATACCCTTACGTAACATCTCTTTACTGTGTGCTACTCCCTGTGCTGAAGGATATCGCTGTCATCGCCTCCAGCTTCTAGCTATGCTAGGATCGGTACCTGATTTTCCAAGTTCACGCTTGATCATGCGTGCAATATTGGATTTTCAGCAGTGATATACTCTGGGGCAGCGATGAACGTTGGCGTACAGTGCAAGTGTTGACGGCGTGTTACATTGCTGGACACGGGCCTTGGGGAGTTCAGCAACAGACAATCAGCTGGCGTTAATCGATATTGATTAGCTGTCCTGTCCTGATCAAAGTGCCCTAGTTTAGGTCTTTAACTTGAATAATGTATTACCACTCGATTAATCGAGGGTAGGTGGGACTATTGACTCCGGAGCAACGTGCCGTCGGTAAAGTCCGTCGTGCATCGTGTCCACAGCGGAATTCTCGCCCAAGAAGACACAAGAGCAGCAGTCTCAAGCGATGTACAACCAGCACCCACCCGCCGGCCAAGCGCCACCTCCGCAGCAACAGGGTTACCCCCACAGCAGCAGCAGCAGTACCCCCACAGCAGCAGCCTGCTCGAGGACAAGCACCACCGCCCGCTTACCCCGCGCAACACCCTCCTCCAGCCCAGCCAGCCTACCCTGCTCAACCGGCCTACCCACCCCCTGCCCAACCGGTCTATGCTCACCCTTCGCCGGCGCAGCACGCGTACCCGCCACCCCAACCGGGTTACGCGTACCCTGCACCCCACGCGTACCCGCCCCCGCCGGTGTACGCTGCTCCGCCGCCAGTGGCGTATCCCGCTCAGCCAGTGTACGTGGTCCAGCCTGGCGTGCACCATGCACACCATCACCACCACGGCTACGGTCATGGCCACTACAAGTACAAAGGTTACAAGCGCAAGGGGCTGGGAGGCATGTTCGGCTTCGGCGGCCACGGTCACCACGGGTATGGTCACGGCTACGGACATGGCTACGGACACGGGCACTACAAGCACAAGGGCTACAAACACAAGCGCCGAGGATTCTTCAAGTAGACAATGAAGTTGTGTTCAGAGTCTTCAGTTGGTTTGGAAATGCAAACGCAATTTACAGGAGTTTACAGTCTTGTTGATTGGGGGCAACCACTCGAATTGTCCTTGACAGTTCACGCTAGCGAATGATGCAGAGCCAAAACTGTCGTTTCCAAGCAAGAAAGACATTGTACCACAACGGCGTCCGTTAGACACTTCGCTAATCAACAGATGTAGCCATCTCCCATTGGCCGAATCGAAACTCCCTCCATGTCGAAACACCTCTCTGCGACGTGTGCGCATTTGAATTTTGTATGCAGTGCGGTGCAACGCCCATCCTTTCGGTCATTCCACTTGTCAAGAGCAGACCCTCGCAGCGCCAAGCACAAGAACTCGTCATCCAGGCGCCGGACATCGCTGCAAACCGCGCCACCAGCTTCTCGTGCATTACCAGCCCTCAAGAACCGCGGTGTTGCTGGCTCACGAAGCTTCATTTTGAGAAAATGCCCAACGCTTTGCACATGTACCCGACCGTGGCGTTGCTGCTGTGGCTCTGGGGAACGCTCGTCGTGCTGCAAGTCATCGGTTTGTTGCTGTGGTGGGCGTATCGCTACGAGAGAGCAGTTAGATCCATGCAAAGACTGCAGTACAGTCCAGTGGACCAGGATGATACAAGCGACTGCGTGGCTGCAAGAGATCGCAGGACGTCGGACGATGTGCCGGAGCTCAGCACGCGACGCCACTCCACTGCAACAGTGGAGAGCGTCAAGGAAGACGAGGAAGCGGCCAGAGCACAGTTGAAACCGGCGCGTACAGGAGCAGAAGACGACGAGGATGACGGCGACGTCCACGTCTTCAACTGGAAGCAACTTGCACGTCGCGCAGCAATCGCAACATTGCTCGTGACGTTGGCGAGTGTCATTACCACAACAATTGTGCTGAAGATGCGTACCGGCTCGTACGTGGAGCAGCCGTACGAATGGTACTCGCTGGAGAACACCGGGAAGCGACTGTTTCAGGACACGTACGCTCTGCCGACCAAGATCATGGAAACGTGCAAGTTTCGGGATGCAATGGCAGAATATACTGAGTTTCGTACGCTGAATGCAGTTGTTGAGAGGTATAGTGAGTGGAAGCAGCAGCGAGGAAATGAAGCAGTCAAGCGAACGGTGGTGTACGTGGTTCCCTTCGACTACAACCACGTGCTCGAGCTGAATTCGGACCAAATGGCCCCTATTGTTGAGCCACTACCGCAGTCTTGGACCGCTTCGAGCTCGTCTGGCGATGGCGATCGAGATGCTGCTACAATTGTAACGTCTGGATTCGTCAAAGCCCGTCCTGTGGATGAGATCACACTGTTCCCGTACTTGTGGCACAGCCTCCTTGGACCCTACTTTGACTCGCGCGTGCAGTCACCTCCTCATGAACCTTGGACCCGAACTGTGGATACACTGAATCTCGAGTTCCGCATGATTCATAGTGCACAAGAGCTATGGGCATTACCTGCTCACAGCAATCTCTTAGTTGCGGCGCAGTCGCTGGATTGTGTCAACCGCTTTTTTGAGAACGATGCACTTCCGGCGAATCCACGCGTGGGATTCTTAGCGCTGGCAAAGGAAAACTGCAACAATCCTGAGCCCGAGCGGTTCTTGAACAACACTGCCATCAAGTTTGGTTTGATTCCGTACGGCGACTGCGCTCTTGTGGATGGCAAGCGCTTTGTATCCCTGCCACTGGGGCCGAGTTTCGAGCACGGATTTCCCCTGAATGCACACCATCTTAATCCACCACCTCCTCTTGCTGCTGGCATTGGTCGTAAATTCCTGCTAAATCTCATGGTTAGCTGGACCATTGAAAAACCTACGCGGGTGCAAGCCATGATGGCTTCGTTGCAAGTATGCGGAGATCTGGAGCGCGCTACGCGGGCCAATTCACGACGTTGTGTTGTTGAGCACAACGATATGCTGTTCAAGGTTCTGCAGGCAGTGGACAAGCGATTGGGTACTGCCTGGCGCTGGTATTTATCGGCAGCACCCGCTGCCTACGTTTCCACGCTGCAACAATCAGTGTTCACGATTTGTCCATTGGGCAAGAACCCGGAGCAGTACCGAATCTGGGAAGCGCTGTCCTCTGGGTCAATTCCGATCGTGGAAGAGTTGTCACCCCAATGCCAACCCCCTGGAGTGTTTTATCACCCAGCCTATCCTGATTCATGGCGCTGTACGCCTGAAGATGTCCATGGTGTGCTTCGCCGTTTGAACGCGCCGGTGCTTTTTGTGAGTGACTGGAAGCGCGATCTCCCACAACTTATGGATCAATATTTCAAGAAAGCAAGCACGAACGCAGACCTAAGTAATGAGTGGGGAGAATGGACGCCAACAGAGGAACTATTGGCATTGCAAGCGCGCGCTCGATCATGGTATGTTGGGCTCAGCCACCACTTGCAGTCAGACCTCATCGACAAGGTCATGACACATTTTGCGGTAAGAAGCTAAGATGCAACCGGTTGATCGATCGCGACCGGGATATTTAACAGCGATATATACCTCTCAAGCTCTAGGCGAGATGAAACTGAGTGTGATTGTCAACTAGAGTCCAACTGGGAAGATGGTCACGCTGAAGGAGTTTCATTGTCGTCTTGGAATAGCAGCTACCGTTGACTCCGTGCTTGGTTCGGTTTAATCTTTGAAGTGATCTCTGAAGTGATATCTGCTTCCATGACCACGGCATCAGTTCTTCCGTCCCCATCATGGCACGACCTTAATCTTCCCAAGTCCCTGCCTTCGCGCTCTCAACTACCCGTTACATCCGTTCTAGCAGTCTTAACAGTATGTGGTCGGGTTATAGTGGCTCCACTCTTACTTATGCTAGTGTTCGCCCACACTTCCTACTTAACCGGTGGTAAAGTGTTGATCGAGTCGGCAGACAGCTATTTCGCTTTCCGTGAAATGGATCCAGTGATGATCGGCGGGTGTACGGGATGCAACCGATCATGTTCGAGGGCACTGCTTCAATTCAGCATTTTCGGCGGTGATGCACTTTTGAGCAAACCGATTTTCCAAGAAATGCAAGTGACAGCTTCGTCGCCGGAGGCCATATTGAGAAGGGAAGCTCTCGCTCTTGGTGACAGCCTGCAGGGTAGTCAGGCAATTTGTGCTTCGGGTTTCAATGAATGGGGCTCACCTCACACAATCATTTCCGGTGAAGCCCATGAAATACTTCGTATTATCACTACGCTCAAGATTTCTGTATCGCGTCGAATGATCCGAGAGCTTGAGATCGCAGTTGAAAACCCTGACCGATGCAAGACAAAGTGGACGATGAACAGCATCTTACGGCGGTATTGGTTTCAAACCGCTTCTAGAAGCCTCGAGTATTCATCTGGCCCTGCTGCAGACTTCAGTGTTTTTCCGGACTATACTGAGTGCCGCCCCGACATTGGAACCGATACTTTGGGCGGCTCAAGACTAGCGTTGGAAACAAACGGAGAGAATCGATTGGAGTTTGTCCCCGGGCTCGTTAACTTGTTTCCTTACGACTTTACCAGTAGCCTTCCTTTTGTTTCGGAGACTGTTGCGGCCGAAGAAACCATATACGATGTTCCTAGCGTCACACAACCATTATTCCGAGCATACTTCGCTGGTTGTCGTGTCTGTGAAGTGAATGCAACTGGAATTTTTGTCGAGGACACGTGCACAGCAGTCTCCCGATGGGAGCCGTTTGGTCTCATGGTCCAAGCTCCAGACGAGTTACCAGTCTGCAGCACTGACAATGTGTGCATTCACAATTACTACAACTCTCTTTGGGAGTGGGTGACGCAGGTTGATACAGACAAAGAGAACCGAGTGAAAATTACGCTAAACGTCTTTCGAAATCGGTTTGGCGACACGGTCCAGATCAGTGTCCTACCGGGCATGGCTGTGGTTCAGATGCTTCTGATGGGGATGATCAGTTGCTACCAAGTGATGTCTTGTTCACGTAGACTTGGGCGTACCGTTCTGCTCACTCAAATTTGGGCGTACCGGTGTCAGAATGGACGCATGCAGGTGCTTTATTTCGCTCAAGTCACGTATCACCTCGTGCGCAACTCGGATCTGTATTATCTGGGCCTTGCCACGAAGACACTTACCATCGAGTCCGTAAGTAACCTCACGTTTTGTTTCTTCGCGTTCTCGTACTCGTTTGTCAACATGCTGAAGGCGAGATCAGGAGAGCAACAGCTCGCTCGTCACTTTCGACTGGCGTGGGAGCTCACTCAGCTATTGATGGTTACTATTGTCGCGATTGCTCTGTACGTCTTCCGCCTCACATCCTTATCGTACATTATCGATACGAATGGGGAGTTGCTGCGGATAACTTCTAGCGGCGGTGCAGCATTGTGCAAGCTGCGAGACTCGTGTGTTGTGTTTACGTACAACTTCGCATTAGTGCTGACGGTGGTTTCGTTGGCACTGGGGTCTATTGCTGGTGGTATCGCAATGCTAGCTCACAAGTGTGCTCGCGTGCGTACTGAGCGAAGACGTGCATCCATCGGTACTCAACCAGTTCTCGACATGGAGTTGTCGAAGCGAGCATCAGCCAACTTCCACCTTCCAATCATAAGACGTCGCATCCAGCCAAATTTCAATTTTCGCCGAGATGCTGCTGCAAACGTGGGTCCTCCAGTTGCTTGCGTTCCTCAGCGAAAATCATCCGTTCACCCACTTACGTCTTTTGAGCAGCATTGTCTTGGCGTTCCGTTCGCGAAGCTCTTCACAGACTGCGGAGATATTGCGTACATGAAGCACAAAGGAGTTCGTTGCTCGACCGTTGAAGCAGTTCTTCTCACAGGCTTTCTCTTCTACGGCAAGCACGTGTACCAAGCGCAAGACGTAGTGATTCTGCTGCTGGCTCGACTGATGCCTCGGAAAATCATTCGCACATTTAACGTGCTGCTACTGAGGTGGCATATTGACGAAATATCCGGTCGAGTATCATTTCCTGAAGCTTGTACATACAGGACTTAGACGTAGCCATATCTTAGGATAAAGCGAGTACAGTACTTTACCAGCCACGTGGACTCATCCTCAGAAATATCTATTCCCGGAAGAACATACATTGTTGCAGACCTTTCAAACGCAATTACTGCGACAAATGCCAGATTCAAGTATAAGATATAGCAGTTCCTATCCAGTGTGAAAGGTATTCCAGCCATTCGTGAAACCGCCACAAAGGCAACAATGTCGATGCAGTCCGTGGCCAATGCGGCCTACATGACGTACTTCCTGGCGGCCAAGTCGGTGCCTGTGGTGGCTGTGGGTTCGTCCATCGTGTTCGCCATCTCTCCCTGGTGCGTTTGCCTTATTTTCCGGTTCAATTCCCGTGCCTAGAGCCTCCAACTCACTCGTTTCCAACTGTCCACAGGCCTACAGTCGCTACCATCCGCCGTTCCCGTAGCACGCTGCAGTTCTCGTTCGCGCCCTTCTTCTTCTACTTTGTGCAAAGCGTCATCTACACTTTGTACGGTTATACGACGGGAAACCCCGTGGTGGGCGGCACGTCGCTGCTCGGAGCGGTGCTGGGCTCGTACTACGTCCTGGTCTTCTACAAGTACGCAGGCGACAAGACGCAGGCCACCAGGATGCTCACGTCGGCCATGGTCGTGATCCTCTTGTTGACCTATCAGGTGGTCACCCGCTCGGCGGAAGAGACGCAGATGCTCACGGGCATCCCGGCCAACATCCTGTCGGTGTTCACGGCCGCCTCACCACTGCTGCAGCTCAAGAGCATCTTGCGTCGCAAGGACGCGTCTTGCTTGCCGCTGGGCATGTCGTCCATGAACGTCGTGGCCGGCACGATTTGGATGACCTACGGCATCATGCTCGGTGACCCGCTGGTCATCTGCCCCAACCTGTTCGCGCTGACGATGGGCACTATTCAGGTGTCGCTTATCCTGCTGTACCCGGGAGGCAAGGAGAGCAGCGCAGCCGAGCCGAAGGCCAAGTCGTCGCCTCCGACCAAGCCGTCGCCTACGAAGAAGCCGACAAAGAAGTTGAGCCCTCGCAACAAGAAGAAAACCGAACACCTGCAGGACTGAAGTGGGTTTCGAGGGGAGATTCTGATGCATGCTCTTTTATCCGAAGAGCAGCGCACATCTAGTATTTTGCCATCCATTAGCGTTGTTAGTGAATACAAACGGCGCTTTCACTCCTAGCTGCGATGCTGCACTTCCGCTGTTGTTTATTTTGGCTCAACGCTATTCATTCACCAAGTAGCGACCTCAAGCAACCATGATGGAACCCAAGGACTTTATCATCTCGAATGTGGTGTGTAGAATATCAATGGGAAGCAAGCGTGCTGGATGAACTGACGTCGGTGATTGCAGCGTCATGGCGAGATCCAAGTCGAAGTGTTCGTCGCGGGCGATGGCCTCAACTACCCTAAAAAGGGCCAAACTGTTGTTATTCACTACACGGGATACGTACGTCCAACATGTTACGCTTCATTTTCAAGTGTCTACCGGTAGTTCTTCTTACCATGGTGTGAGGTTTGCTGTAAAAAAAATCTTAGCTTCAGGATGGCAAGAAGTTCGATTCCTCACGTGACCGTGACAAGCCTTTCAAGTTCAAACTTGGCGCGGAGCAAGTGATCCCAGGTCTGGATGAAGGTGTAGAGCGGCTGTGCATGAAAGAACGAGCCAAACTGTTTGTGCCTGCCGACAAAGCATACGGACGGAAAGGATTTCCGGGACTCGTGCCGCCCAACACAAACCTGATCTTCGACATTGAACTGCTCACATTCCGTTAATACTACTACGCCCCTGCTAGATAATACCTCAAACAATATCTGCATGTCCTCACTCGTGGGCAAAAAGCTCCTTCTTCTTCCGTTCAAACTCCTTCTTGCGCACCAACTGCGCCTCGCGGGCGTCGAGTTTTGTTTGGATGTTGTGCAGTTGTGTCATGTGCCGCTCAGCCACCGACTGGGCCTTCAACTCGTCTTCTCGCTGCAGTGCTGTGAGTTCATGGTAAAATTGTGCCGTCACTGGAAGCGGCTTGGAAAACTCGTCCTTGATCACTTGTTGCATTCGCTCACGCTGCAGTTTGTTCCCACTCTTCGCCGCGCGAATGAGACTCGTCTCGCTCTTGGAGTTGCTTACTATGACGGAGTGTGCCTTGAATCTGTCGCTCGTTGCAAACTTTCCGCCAGTTTAAATGCGCGATTCGCTCTTCCAGTGAGGCGAACGCCGTCGGAGACTGCTGCATCCGTGAAATTTTGGTGGAGAGCTAAAATCTCAAATGAGCAGTCTGCGAAGCTGTTGCTGCTGTGCACGTTGCTTCCTGCGTCCTCATCCGGATCAGTAGGAAGAAGGTTTAATTCACCAACGTGTCCTGGGGAATATTTTTGGATGCTTATTCGTCTTCAAATCACTTGCCCGAACAGCATTTCGACTTTGAGGTTCGTTTGACTTCTTCAATAGGCGTGATCTCAACGCTGTCGACGGCTTCATGGCAATGGGCTCCTAGTCTGACTCGCTAGGAAGTGGCAAAACTCACTTATCATCACCCGTGCCAATAATCTCTGAAAATCCTGGTAAAGGTTTTTCCAGCACATACCACATCATGTCATGGTTCACCCTCCCACTTGTCAATGCTGGTTCACACGCCGCACGCCCCGCACTATCGAATTCCGGGTGTTTTGGTGTAGGTTCAAGGACGACAACTTGTGCTGCTTCGTTCCGATTATCAGCACCGTCGTATATCTCAATATAATGAGTCCGCGACCCACGCTTATCCTTCGGAAGTCTCAGTTTGAACTGCTGCTTTGGAATAAATCCTGAAATTCGAGTAGGTTGGCGTTCCGCCAGCACGGCAACATGCAGTTTCGTCGTCGGCAGTGCGCTGGTACGTAGCAGCGACACACAACAACCACTTGGTTAGGTCATATCCAGGCGACCAACTACACATAACCATTTATCCTCACCTTGAAAAGTGCTCCATACTATGAGTGAATAACGCACGTAGTAGCTTCTGTGCGCACAAACGTATCAGCTTGTCCCTCGTCATAGGCGGCGACGGTGGCGTCAGGATCTGTGAGTCGTCCTGCGAAGCCTCCTCCTGATCTGTTTGCGGAGAAGCTGCAGACGTTGGCGAGGAATCACCACCAACCACCTCTGCCTCAATATCACCGAAGTCCACAATCACAACTTCTCTTGGACTCATGAGCGAAGACCCGAACACCAACGCCACTGCACTCCAAGACAGCAAAATTAGCAATTATCCTCCTCCTCACAAAACATTTCATCGTGTAACCCACCTCTCTGCACTTTGAGCGCAAATACTGCGTCCAACTGAGCTCCGAACAGCAATTCAGCAGCCTCCACACACTTGAGCGCCTTCTTGATGCCTCCACTCATTGGCAGTCTGTAGCAAAAGGCGCTTAGTGCCCATTTTCGTGTCTTCCGTACTAATTCCACAGTATTTTATCGTCCACCTCCTCTTTTTGGGTCGATCTTCTTGTCCACGTTGCTGCTGGAGCTGGAACGTTGCCACAAACTTAAACAGTTCGTCGTACAGGCTGCAAATGTGTCAAACACAATGGACGGGACTTCAGTCTCATAATTCACAGCCTTTAGAGCCCAATTCGGCGCTGCGAGACGCACCACGGGATCTGCCCACGCATGAAGAGCAGGTACTTGACCAGCTGCGCCACCATCGCCGCGCGCAACTCGCCGTCCAGCGGCGTCCGGTACGTCACCTTTAGCGGTTCCGTCATGGTGAGGACAGTTTGGGTTATGGACTTTTCAATAACCCAACGCCCCCTACTTATGTGTAATGTGTGTCAATAGAAAAAGTAAGATAACTAACGATTATTTTAACCCACGACTGAAACCTACCCATCTCGAGCGATCAGTCTTGAATTGGCGGCGCAAGATGGAGGTGGCGGCGCATGCGGACGACTACAACGCGTCGTTCCGGGACACGGTGTGGCTGCAGTCCTTCCCTCTGAACGCGCAGACGGTGCTGCACTACTTCGCGCTGTCTCCGTTCTACGACCGCTCGTGCAACAACGAGCGCCTCAAGATGCAGCGGCTGGGCCTCGACCAGCTCAAGAACCTGCGCGGCGTCGAGTACGAGCTGCTGCCCAACGCGGCCAAGCAGCTGCCGCAGCAGCTTTTCATCATCCGCAAGCAGCGGCGCAGCGGCCGCACGCAGGTGGAGCCGCTGGCCATCTACTACGTGCTGGACGGCACCGTGTACCAGGCTCCCAACATCCACGCCATGCTCACGTCGCGTCTTGTACGAGCTGCAACGGCAACTGCTGGTAGATTTTATAGTTTATGATACTAACGGAGGATTTTATCTTCTTGTAGAAAAAATGCAGCTACCGAGTGAACAAGGCCTTCCACGGACTGGCGGCGGGCGTGCGCTTCAGCCCCACGGAGGGCTACGCGTGGGATTTTAGCTCCAAGGACAAGAAGGAGCCGGTCATCCCTTCCGAGCGTGCGTTGGTGAAGCTGTTTGGGGTTCAAAATGGTAAGAGGCTGACTGATGTTGCTGTGTGGTGTTTTGTGGGAGCAGAGCTGCAGCTGAAGCTCAAGCAAAAGTACGAGAAGATGGAGAAGCAGCGCGAGAACTCGGCGCGCGTGGACTCGATCCTGATCCAGCTCATGAAGAAGCATGCTCCCGAAATTGCAGAGAAGTTGGAGAACAATGCCGCGGCTGCAGCTGGCGCACAAGACCCAGCGGCGGCCGGCGCCATTAAGCGCGAGAACGACGCCGGCGCTGGAGCAGAAGCTGCCAAACGGCAGAAGGTTGCGTAAGTACACTTTAACGTAACGCGGCTCTGTTTTTCCTTATCTCAACTTGTTAGCAAAGCAAATGCATGCAGGTAAAAGTGTCAACTTGCGCTTTTCGCTCTGAGGCGACTACTTCTCGAAGCTGCGCGCAGTACCCCTTGTGATTCCGGAGAGTCAACTATCGCAGCAGCTTACTGGTCTTTCTTGTTCTCCGGCTTGCCATACTTGCTGCGCACTTCGTCCATCAATCCACTTCCACGCTGCTTGCCGTACTCGATCTTCTGCTCGAGATTGTCAGCGGCGCCTTCCAGTTTCGACTGGAGCTTCTCGCTGGACGGCACTTCACGCGCCAGCATCATGCGTGGCTGCTTCATCTTGTTCACGCCATCTTTCCACTTCTTCGGGTAACGCCGGCGCAATGTGAACAACAGGAAGAGAAGCAGCAACGGGAAGCCGAAGAACGCCACATGACGAGCACAGATGCGGTTCGTGGGCAGTGGCAGGCAGTACTCGCGCTCACCGACGTTTTTGGCAGCCTCAGAGCTCTTGTGCCACGTGTCCGACGCCTTGCCACCAGCGGCTTGCATCGACTGCGAGACACGAGCCTTCACGCTCTCGACGCGCTCACCAAGGTCGCTGATCTCGGCGCTCAACTTCTCACTCGCCGTCTTGAGTGAATCCATCACGGTATCACTGATAGCGTCCGTCGGCACCGGAGCCGAGCTCGGCAGCCCAGTGGATTCGCGCGCTGACGCCGCCGCCTCGCGCATCACATCGTTCATATGCTCCATCTTGCCTCGTGCGTAGTCGCCAAGGCTGCGCGCGTCTTCCTGGAGTTGCTCCAGCGTGCGGCGTCCACGATCTCCCAGGTCGTTGCGGCGGCGCATCTGCTCGGCCTCCGACAGCATTTCGTCCACAGCCTCGGACGCCGCCTCCTTGGCGCCATGCTCCTTGGGTTTCTGGTGGCTTTTGGCCATGCTCGTGGGCATTCGCACCATGGTTCAGCTCGTTTCTTGGGCTCTCTCGACTTGACTGCTGTCGTGCTCGTTGCAAAGTGCCATCGCCTTTTGAAGCTCAAATCCGCGGCTTGGGACGAGGACTCTCGGAAAGATCAGCGCCCAACTGGCACGCCCAAAGCAATAGGAAAGTGGCTGCCAGGAGAGACACGAAACGCGAAGGGAGAAGAAAGCGCTGGTCTAACGGGGAGCACTCAGCCACTTCAACTTGCCTTTATGTACACCACACCATCCACCTACTGAACAGCATAGTACCTACACTTCCCGAGCCATTGATCAACAATGGTGCAGTATCATCCCGCCTTCTCGTCGGCGGCGCAAGTGGACGCCGTAGCCGCGTGCTCGCTGCCCAACGCGCTCTTCTCGGACGAGGACGAGGACGACAACACGGAAGAGCCGGAGCTGCCGGAGCTGCCGCTGCTGGCTGTGGCACAGTCGCAGCTCGAGGGCAACGTCTGGGGCGGTGGCGTGGCGCTTCTGGACGCCGCTACCAACGAGCGGTTGTGCGAGCTGAAGCTGGAGACGGGCGTGGGCGCGCTGGCCTGGGGAGGGGAAGAGGGAGATGTGCTGGTGCTGGGCTGTGACGACGGCGACGTACGCCTCGCCAAGCTCTCGACGGACGTGGCGTTCGCTTTTGTGCCCATTGGCAACGCGACGGACGAGGAAGACGCAGTTGCAGCAGGTTGGGGACACGACGATGTTGTTACAGGCGTCAGCGTCTCGACGTTGGACAAAACGCGCTTGGTTACGAGCAGTTGGGACCTCACGTACGTGGTGGAAGAGCTGTCATTTGAGGAGTTTTTGGATTGTATTTGACGAGTTTGTCATTGCTACAGAGTGAAATTGTGGGATATGGCAGCGATGGACAAGACGCTGGCTACGTTTGATGGTGAGGATGGATTGGGAAACAAACTGGAGGTTGAGGATGTTGCTGATGGGCGTTGCTTTATGCTGCTTGTAGGCCACACGGACTTGATTTGGGCTGTGGCTATGAACCCGACGCATGCACACTTGCTGTGCTCGGCTTCGCAGGACACGACGGTGCAGGTGTGGGACGCTCGTCGTCCGCAAAGCGCGGCGTTGGCCGTATCGACGTTGTTGCCGGCACTGTCTGTGGATTGGCACCCGAAGCAGCCGACGGTGTTCTCGGTTGGTCTGGAGGATGGAATGGTGTGCACTTTCGACGTGCGCTTACCGCACACGCCTCTGGCGCGACGCGAGACGCACAAAGCGGCTGTGCACGTTGTGAAGTACTCGCCGTATCATGACGACTTGTTGGCGACGGGAGGTGACGACGGCAAGGCTTATGTGACGACCGATAGCTTCTCGTCTTCCCGAACTGCGGGCAGCGGTATTCGTGAACTACTTGTTGGTGAAGAAAAGACGGCGCCCCACCGAGATTACATTCGTGCGCTTGACTGGTTCCAGCTGACCTCGACGCCGTCCGATTCCGCCGCAAAGCAGCTTGACACAATGCTGGCTACCGGTTCGTGGGACAAGAGTGTGCACATGTGGAGCGTTGCGGACTATACGGCCCCCTCGAAGGAGAAAGTGTCTGCAAGTGCTGGAGTAACGATGCCAGCAGCGCCGCCGGGTGTTCCTGTCGCGTAAAACAAGTCTCTTTAACGTGCTCAAGCGTGGGGTAATTCGCGTGTTCATTCGTTTACGGGTACTTTAACTTAGAGTTGATATTCTACAGGACCGACGGCGTGCTCTTGCTGGTGGTGACGCATCCAAGGTTCATCAAGCGCTTGCTCGGGTGTGAGTCGTTGGCTTGGATCCCACACGAAGCACTTTGCCAAAAACGCCAAAAATTCGGGATCATCCGACTTCACTGCACTAACGAGAGTACGGGATCCAGGGGTGCGTCGACGGCCGCGAGAGTTCACGAACGGCTTCGGGGCGAATTCAACTGCATGGGCATCCGCAGGATTCGCCATTTCGTCAAAGAAATTCAGGTAGCGCTTGCTTTTACGCACGAGCTCAACCGGGGGCACGTCAAGCACTTCCATGATGCAAGCAAACTGTTCGCCCTCGTTTTCGCCGGCAAAAATCGGGTGACCAGTGTGCAGCTCGACCAGGATACAGGCAAAACTCCACATGTCGATTGCACCGGTGTATGTGTGTCCGAGCAGCACTTCCGGGCTGCGATAAAATCGGCTTTGGATGTACGTGAACATCGGAGCCCCTTCAAGGCAACTGCTGCCGAAGTCAATGAGCGTCACATATTCCACGATGCCAGTGTTTCGCGCGTCTGCTGCGAGGGCCGACGCCCCAAGCAGTACATTTTCCGGCTTCAAGTCGCAATGAACCACTCGCTGCTGCTTGAGGAACGATAGCGCTTGTGCAAGCTGTTTGCCAACAGTTCGCACGCTGCTCATGGGCAGGCCGTGAAAGTAACGTAACTTGAGGAAGTCATACAGATTCGTGCCCAGCACCTCGAAGGCGATACACACATGGTCGCGGAACAAAAAGTATTCCTCCATGTGCACAACGTGCGGGCTCTCGTCACACGCTGCTGTTGCACGCTGTAGTTGTGCTAGAAGCTGCACCTCTACAAGAGCCTGGTCTCGGTACTTGCGTCGGTTGCGAATGATTTTGACGGCCACCTGCTTGCGCGTGCGGTGATCCAGACAGCAGACGACCTGGCCGAAGGACCCGTGCCCAAGCGCGCTGAGCACTTCGTACCGGAAGGCCAAGTGGTCGCCCATCAGGACCAGATAATCCCCCTTCTCGTCGTCGTAGCCGTCGTTGCACAGCTCTGCGGGCAAGTCATCAGGCACTTCAACATGCGTGGGCGTGTCGTCGCCATGCACGGGCAGGTCGTTCTGGATCTTGCCATTGCGGCGATTGCGCTTGACTGCCAGCGTAGACACGAAGCGGACCTCATCGTACTGCAGGATCTCCACGCGCTCCAGCGGCGTGAGCTCCGCCGCCTTGTCCATATCCTGCACGAACTGTTTCCCTGTCGGTGGACACGGCGCTGGCCGTCGCCTGATCTCCGGGGACGACTCGAATCGACCAGCACGAGGCTCATGCTCGAGTCTCCTCTTACGCTCAGCCTCATCGTCAACGTCTCCGGGACGCACTCGGCGGTGCGAATGCTGCTGCTTGCGCTCGTCTTTGCTCTTCTCCTTGGGCTGCAGCTGCTGGAGCTTCTTGCGTCCGCTCTTCTCACCTGCAGGCCGGTGCGGCTGCCAGAACTTGTGCTCCTCGGGCGCCGACGGCGCGGCCACCACGGCCGAGGGGGTCGAGCCGCTGCTAGTGGCCAGCAGCGAGCTGGTCGTGCGGCGGATGAGGTCCAGCGGCCGCCGGTTGAAGAAGATGTGCGCGATGGAGGACGGTTTCTTGCTGGGCGGCGCGGCCGCGCGCAGGTCGCCGCCGCCGTCGGTGGGCTGCTCCTGGAGCTGCTCGGCCTTGTGGGGCGCGGCCGAGACCGAGCTGGCGCTGGGCGGCGCCGGCGTGAGCGCGGGCAGCAGGCGCTGCGCTCGTCGAGGGGCCCTCGCGCGCGTCGACGGCGGGGCTCCATGCGGTAGCTGCTGCTGCTAAACTGGGACATGGCTCGACGCTTCTCCTGCCGGCGCTAAAACGGGAATGCTTCGCTCTTCTTTCGAACGCCATGTTCAAGGTGGCGAGTCGCACGCTGCGAGCCCATGTCGGCTCGATTTGCTGGAGCGGTTGTCACAGCGCCCACGAATTTCGGCATCCAGTTCGCCCGGCTGGCGCGGATCGACTCGCGCTTTGTATGCCTCGGCCGCGGCTGCCTTCAACGAAAACCAGTCGCCGAAAGCCAGACTTTTGCCTGCCACCACGAAATTCGCGCGCGGTTTCGAGAGCTCTTTGCTGCATACGAATGCCGCAACGCCTTCTTTCTTATTCGCCGCTGAGCTGTACTACAGTCTGCGGCTTGTTGTGGCGAGGCGGGCGAGCGTTTTGGCTCCTACGCCCGAGCGGCCAGTGGCGAGGACGGAGGGAGTGTCTAGCAGACAGCGATCGCGGCAGGCCTTCGCCTTCGCCGCAATCGCAGCACGCCAGAGCCGCCGCCCGAGGCAAGTTGCCTGCGCCGGGCGCCATGCTGGCCCCGCCGTTTCATCAGCCGCACGTCTGATTCCCTAGCGTGGGATCTCAGCAACTTCGACATGGAAGCGTCCAGCGAGACGCTTTCGTCTGGCAATCTTTCGGCCGGCAGCAGCGGCAACGTGGAAGGCAAGATGGCCCGCGACGCGGGCTCGCTCACTCATCGCTTCGCGTGCAGAGCCTGCCCTCGTCGGTGCGGGCTGCGCGTGATCCCTCCTCGTTCTTTTGACATGCGTCTGATTCCGCTCTCTATACATGTTGATGTTGCCGCGCGCCTAGCGAAATGGGATCGGGGGGTCGGCCGATTTTTCGGCAGCGCAGCCGACTGACCGACGTGCATGCTGCTTCCTAAGCTAGCTGCTGGCGGCGCTCGTACAGCCACAGCCGACGATGTCTAGGCGGCAGGCAGCTCTCCTGCAAGGCCCGGTGACGAGCAAGTCTCGCTGCGAGGAGTGGCACTCGTTTCGAGTGCGGTTGCACTTGAAGTGGCTACAGGCCCCGAACGTGGCGTGGGCCACACCGCGCCGGCGCAAAAACACTCTCGGCCCGTTTTTTTGTTCGCGCCAACGCACTTCCCGACGGGGAACAGAGACTGCCGAGGCCCGAGTTGCGGTCGGAGTTCTCCATCTTGATGATCGCCGATCAGATCGAGCCTCTCCGGCTTAGCATGGCCGCCTTCGCCAGCATGGCACGCCACCGCAGTGTCCTGCTCTATTGTATCGGCGCGAGTGACTCCTCGCAGCTGCAGTCCGCAGTCCACCGCCCACAGCCCACGGAGGCCAACTTGGATCGGCGGGCTTGTCGCCGCCGCCGCCGCCGAGAGCGCCGCGTATAGACGCGCGATAGAGGCAATCGCGGGCGGCTCTGTCCTCGGCGAGGTGGTCCCTCCACTGTCGCCGCAGGCGCGCCGAGCCGGGCATGACGGCGACCACCACCACCGCCGCCACGCCATGATGCCTCGGCCCGCTTTGCAGTGCGGAAGCCCGCGCGCACGTTCGCGCGGCGCGCTCTGATATTCCAACTCAGGGCGGGGTAACCTCCCCTCTGCATTGCCGACGCGGCCGCCGCAGCGCGAGGACTGCCGCCTGCAGTAGGCTGCGAAGAGCTCGGCGATCTGGGGCCAGCAGCGGACTTCCTCCTCCTCAGGCCGGCCGCGATGGCGACGATCCGAACCCACGCCGTTTTGGCAATCGCACGCCAAGATATCGGCAGACGGCCGGCCCGAGCAGCGGGTCTCTGCGCGCCGCCAAGCTTCGCCTTCGGCGTGGCCGGCCAGCAGGGCTTCGCTTCGCGGCGGGCTTGAACCTGCTTGCTGGATGGCACCGATGACTCGAGAGGCAGAGAGCGGTGCAGGTGGCGAGGAGATCGAACAAGGGGCTCAATGTCCGCACAACGGACAAAAGCAATATTTGCGGTGGCCGGACATGCAAAGCCGTTTCTAGCCTAGACCTAGCGCCTTTTTTCGTTGCCCACCTTGACATTTCGGCTCCGGGCGCGGCTGCAGCGAGAGCTCCATGCGAGAGCGTGCAGCGCTGGCAGGCAGAGACGCCGTGGGGGGCTTTTGCCGAGCACAATGTGCCTGTTACTCACCGCCGCTCGAGCGCGAACATTGGGCTGGATATTGCCCCAAGCTGAATCAGCCCGATACCTCCAGTTGCGAGGCGGCTCGGTCTCTGCACGCGCTCGGCCAATCACGGGGCGTGCCTGCCCATCTTTCTCCTGTTGTGATATTCGGGTCGGCGTAAGTGCCGATTTTGGCCGCGCATCCCGGCCGAAAGTGGAAGGGAACGGAAGTTGGCGTGGGCCACACCGGACCGAGCCGCGCGCGCCAGCCCAGCGCCGGGCCAGTACCATTCGCCATCTTGCTGGCCACGACACAGACAGACAAGCACCCGCACAGCGTCTGGTAGCCTGGTCCGCGAGGCCTGCCGCTGCCTAGTCCACACAGGAGGGAGCATCGAGCCGAGCCGCCGACGACCGCGCGCAGTGCTGCAGAGAGCCGCCTGACAGGAAGGGAGCAACGCAACAGAAGAAGAGACAAAAGAGACCACAGCAGGGATGGAGATCGCCAAGAACGTCCGCGACTTCCTCGTGGGCATGAAGGAGACGCTGTCCCCCGAGGAGGACCAGCTGCTCTCGAGCCTGCAGACGCTGCACGAGCAGTACCTCAACATCATGGAGGAGTTCTCGGTGCAGGTGAACGCCCAGGCGCTGAGCATGAGCCCCGAGGCGCGCGTCACGGCGCACCAGCTGCGCCTCAAGATCTACCAGGACTGGCGCGCCAGGCTCATGGAGCGCGTGTTCGACACGTCGAGCGAGATCGCGTCGATGGATGACGCCGAGTCCCACGCGCCCGGATGCGATTGCTGTTTCTGCGAACTGACGCAGTGGCTGAGCAACTACGAGTCCGTGACGGCCGACTACATCCGAGTAAGTACACGGATTAAGAACCCGGAGAACGACAACGGCGAGGACGGCGTGTACCAGATGCCCGACTTCCTGACCTCGTAGGCGTCGCGCGGAGGGAGGCACGCCAAAACTAGTTAGGGATTTCTCGGCAGCCAGTGCGCCGGGAACGCCCGCGGATCTCGTGTGGAACGAAGAGAAGGACTGCATCGCGAGATGGGACCGTCCCCGGGGCCTCGGGGAGAAGCTGCCGAGCAGTACAATACGTGGAACTACTACTACTACAACAAGAGGCGCCTGCGCGGCGCCGCGATCGTGGAAGTCGCGGCGGCCCCGGCGCGAGCGAGTGGGTGTGTGTGGAACAATAGAGTGCTCCGACTGCGTCTTGGCCGTCACCGGAAGCGCGTGCATTACAGTCGGTAGTGGTATTATGATCCCCCCGCCTCGGCGCGCAGGTTTATAAGCAAGTTTATAAGTACAAAGGGCTCGTTTGAATCATTCGCATGTAGCGGGGAGGAGGGGGGATCAGCAACGTAGACACTAGCGCAGCGCACACCACCACCTCCTGCATGAGTCATGGCATGACCGCCGCCAGGAAACGAGCCGAGCAGAAGAGTACGCGCGCGTGCGCATAACCTGCCGAGAATGCAGAGAGCTTCAGACAGTTCGTTGGTGTTGATTGTTGCTTTTTGCGGCGGCAAAAAGTATCCTTTCTGCGGTGCTGCCCACGCGTACGTGGCCGGCCAAAGGAGGCCAGTGCCCGCTCGCCACATGGCGACTGGCGCTGCCACGTTGGCGCGGTTTCACCGCTCGTAGGCGGCGCGCCGCTGGCCATTTCGATGCGCTCCGGACGCCCCCCTTCCTCGTGCGCGTCCGCCGCCACGCAGGCCGTGATGTCGCCGCGCCAGGAAGGTGCCAATGCACGCCGCTGCTCCTGCCCGGCAGGCGGGAACTCGAGGCCCCTTGCTCAGAGCGCCGCCCGTCTCTCGCGCGTGACGCAATGCGCAAAGACCGGCAGCGGTCAATTGTTCGAATCGAAGCCCAATTTTTGCAATGGCGGGCTCGGAAACGTAGTATTCTGCGCGCGCCACTGGACGCCGCGTATCGAGGATCGCAGGTGTATCAGTGTAGCCGACTCGCGCAGCATACAAACAGCAAGAGATTGCTCCCTGCGCGCGCACCCGGGTTATCGCATTTCTGATACATCGGCTTACGCGGGCCGCCGCTGCGAAACGAATGCGAAAAATCTTGGTTCTCTTGATTTTCGCGCTTGACGACCACCTGAAAGCGAGGCGTTTCGTTGCCTTTTTGCCGTACAGCGCGCACACACTTGGGCCCGACCGCGGGGCCTCCGACCGCCGGCTTCAAGGTGCCCTAGCAATCAGCGTGAGGCGTCTTGATGCGCGACAGGCCTCACGGGGCCCATCGCTGAGGCTTCCGCGCACCAAGACGCCTCACGCTGCCGTGGCCGCTCTCTGCCGGCCAGGTTGCAGTGCAGACCAATACTGACCGGGCAGCCCCATTTTCGCGAGCCCGACCTGCAGTGCCCCTTTCCTCTGCGCATTGCACTGCTGGAGCCGTTGAGTCAAGCCGATCCCGCGCGGACCGGATGGATGCGGGTCTTTCCATTTGGCCTGCAACGTGCACAATGCAATCATTGCACATTGCACATTGCATTGCAACGTAAATGCATGGCGCCCGTCGCCTCCGTATCGTTATCATGGAAACCGCATTAACGATGGAAAGCCGCCGCGGCCGGGCTTTCCAAAGAGCCTGAGGAGTCTGCGAGCGAGCAAGGCGGACGTCACGCGATTCCTTGAGCCGCACGCCAGTCGGCCGGTGCATTGCGGAGACCCCGACATCGGGCAGATACGGCGCACGGGCTCATTTTCGTAGTCGCGACTTTTCAAGGCAAAATTCTGATTAGCCACGCAGGACTTTCTGGTTGGCGCCGAAAGTTGCCGTGCGCGCGACGGACTGAGGACGCAGAGGGCTCGTTTGCAATCGCGCTGTCATGATCGCTGCGCTGCGCTTAGTGCTCGTTTACAATCGCACGGCGCGCGCCCCAGCCAGCGGCGCGAGAAACGTCGAGAAAGTGAGTCGCCGCCGGCGCTTCTGCTGCAGCGTGGCTTCACTCGTCAACTTTCGCTCGCGGCGGAAAGCAACGTGGCGACCGCGTTCGCATCGCGAGACAACTTGCGAGGCTGAGCTTAGTCACCGGATGCGTGCCTTCCAGCTCATCTGCAGAGCGGCGAACGCAAGCAACCAGACGAGGAATACTGAGCGAGCCTTCTCGCACGACAGAGCCTGTCATGCCAGACAGGGCTGTGAGCATGCATGACGGCAGGGTTGATGCTGCCTTCTCGTGACGGCAGTCGGCAGCTCCGAAAAAGGCAACTTTCACTTGGAACGAATATCACGATAGCGAATTCCGGATCCGTTTACCAAATATTGCGTTACACAGAATATCACACCATAAGGCAATGAGGTGGTCCACATCACGCACCGCAAGACACTTTCTCCACGA
Organism: Phytophthora sansomeana; assembly: GCA_032158285.1. Lineage (NCBI taxonomy): Eukaryota > Oomycota > Peronosporomycetes > Peronosporales > Peronosporaceae > Phytophthora > Phytophthora sansomeana. The sequence goes on from JAPDHH010000242.1 coordinate 53,151, forward strand.
CAATCGAGGCAAACATGGTGCGTGGATCTGCTTGCTCTCTGTGTGTCTAGCGCCGCGCTAACTCGACGCTGGGCGCTCATTCGTGCTTGTCTGTGTCCAGGCGGCGGACCGCTTCAACATTAACCGCCAGTGGGAGCACCTGCAGGCGAAATACGTGGGCACGGGCCACGCCGACACGACCAAATTGTGCGTCTCTGACTGCTGGCTGCCACACGACTCCGGTCTCTAACCGTCTATTGTCAATATTGCAGCGAGTGGGCCGTGAACCAGCACCGCGATACGCTGGCATCCCACTTGGGCCACTCGGACATGCTCGCGTATTTCGCCGTGGCTGAGAACGAGTCCATGGGCCGCGTGCGCTACAACATGCTGGAGAAGATGCTGCAGCCTTGTGGACCCCCGCCACAGAAAGAGGAAGAATAGCCTCGGGCTCGTTGGTTGCACTGCAAAGCTCGAGGCTTGTTGAAAGCGGTCAGACGCACGAAATAAAGCAAGTGGACGCGACTGCGGTATGTGGAAACGTGTTTATAAGGTTGCTACTTGCGTGCTCGTTTAGTTGGTAGGGCGATAGTTGCTGGACTTCCAGCTTGATACAGAGGAGCGCACGGTGCACTGGTCGTCCTGAATGATGCGAGCCTCCAAAGAAACTACTCCGTGCAGTTGCGATAGCAGGTTTGCTTTCGTCCGCAGGAGCTCCGTCTCCGACATCTGCAGATCGAGTGTCAGTTGTCGGCTGGTGCAGCTAAGTTGGTTGATACTTACCGTGTGAAGGTTTGCAGCATTGAGCGTTGGCAGCGGCGGCGACGCGTTACGAGACAAGCGTGCGCGATCATGCTTCCGGTACACGTTCTTGTAGAACTCGAGCTCTTGCGCCGTCTCCACACTGCCTCGCGAGTTGGTGATTGTTGGGCGAGCGTCTGAGAACGTGGACAGTCAGAACGAACCACAACGAGCTGAATGAGTGCTTGTCGGTATCACGTACCCGCTTCCTCTTGCTTAGCTGCTGCTGCACGGGGCACCGCGAGTCGGTCGAGCGCTTCTTTGGAGTATTTCGTCTTGTGGGGCTTTTCGTTCTGGTCAGGGCGTCGCTCCGTGCGCTGCTGCGCAGCCATCTCATCGGGAGCAAGCTTCACTACGCCGCCCGTCGCCTTCCACTCGGCAATTTTGGCGTTCAGCAGCAGCGCGTGGTCCTCCTGAATGTGGTGCAGTCGCTCTCGATCGGCACTTCGCTCTCGGACAAACTGCTTTTCCAGCCGCTTGGCCTCCTGCTTGCACGTGGCCTTGTGCAGCCGCAATTTTCGTTGTTCCTCCGCCTGCAACGCGTCCTGAACCGCCTGGATGTAGTACGCGTTCTGCTTTGCTCGCAGCAACTGCAGCGCCGTGGCAGCCTCCACGCCCATGCTGCTCGAGCTATATTGAACAAAGGTCCGCGGAGTGTAGCCATCTCGTGCGCTAAAATTAAGCTATGTCTCCCTACTGCGAATATTGCGTTAGATGAAAATTAGCATTCGCGGCTCTGTTCGTAAGTTTCATCCCATGCATAAGCTGACTCAAGGAATAGCACGCAGTGAGGATCTGTGATCAAGCTGCTTCAGACTGCAGAGCAGTTGACTGGCAGGCATGCAACGTTCAAGTTGACGGAGTTGCCTAATGCTCGTCTCTATGGAAAGTCACTGGCGCACTCACGCCTCGAATCTGCCGCCTGATAGATGGCATCGATCAGCATCTGTGGTGACCGTGGCAGCGCTCTTTGAAGGTGTAAGGTGTCCTCCGGCTTTCCAACTCCCGAGATAACGATACGGAGGATCCGCTTTGGCTCGGATCGGCAAGGAGGAAGTGAATCGGCGAGAGTGGGTGAGGGTCCTGCCGCTGCACTGCAGCCAGGCAGAGAATGACCACGCAACTACTGGAGGAGAGATCGCGCACCAAGACGCCTCCGTGAGGCTTCTCGGTGAACGTCACGGCCTCAAACAGAACGAGAGGAGCACGACGCCCTCCTCGTGGACGTCTCGAAGTCGTTACGCGCCCAAACTTTTGACAATTCTTCGTTGAAGTGGAACTTGGTGAGAGCTCCCCTCATGGCTACTGCAGTCGGTGGTAAATACATGCGCGCAGCAACTTGCTGCAGCCGCCGAGGATGCTAGCGTTGAAGGTAACCTGCCCAAAAATCAAAGAGGAAACCTCCTCGTCCTTGCAGTCCAACGCAGAACAAAAGCAAAACTTTTGCTGCCCAACGGCTAGATCATTTTGAGCAAAACGTTCGCCGCCCTGCAGATGGCTACATTAAATGTAGCCATCTGCTGTACCATGAACGCGGTACCGATGCCCATCGGATTGCGCATACTAGTAACGGCATCCTCGACCTCCATCAACCATGCGCTTCCGGCCGTGCATCGACATCCACGCGGGCGAGGTCAAGCAGATTGTGGGCTCCACGCTCACGGACGGCGAAGGCGCCGGCCCCGTCACCAACTTCGTGGCATCGCAGAGCGCCGGCGACTTTGCTCGGTGCGTCGTTTGCGTCATTTCGGTCCTTTTCCGCCGGTTTTGACGCATTTCCCATTGATTTCCAATGCTTTCTACGCTGCAACAGCATGTACAAGAAGGACGGACTCGTGGGCGGCCACGTCATCATGCTGGGCGCGTCGGAAGCCAACACAAACGCGGCGTTGGACGCGCTCCAGGCTTATCCAGGAGGACTACAAGTGGGCGGCGGCATCAACGCCGACAACTGCCAGTTCTTTGTGGAAAAAGGTGCGAGCCACGTGATCGTCACGTCCTACGTGTTCCGCGACGGCCAGATCGACTTTGAGCGCCTGGAGAAGCTCAAACAGCTCATTGGCAAAGAGCATTTGGTGCTGGATCTGAGCTGCCGCAAGAAAGTAGACGACAACAAGTTCTACGTTATGACGGACCGCTGGCAGAAGTTCACCACCACGTCCATCGAGTGAGTTGGCAACGACACTGAGCGAACTGGACGCGTATTGAAGCTTACGATGTGTGCTTTTGTATGTGCGAGCTAGCGAGGCGCTGTTCCACCGTCTTGCTGAGTACTGCGACGAGTTCTTGGTGCACGCTGTGGACGTTGAAGGCAAGCGGTGCGGTATCCAGGTACGACGGTTGCCTCGAACCTGGTGCTGAGAGGTTTTCCTAAGAACTAACAACTTTGGGCTTCGTGTCTGTGACTTTGTACAGCAAGAGCTTGTGGAACTGCTAGCGCAGTGGAGCCCCCTCCCTGTTACGTATGCTGGCGGTGCTAGCTCACTGGTGTGTTAATGGCTGTTTGCCGGGGAAAGCTGCCTTCAACTGATTGAATGACGCTCGTGTGCTGCTGTTATTAGGATGACTTGGACTTCGTGGAGCGCATCGGTAATGGCAAGGTGGACCTCTCGATTGGCAGCGCGCTCGACATCTTTGGCGGCGACATTCGCTACGAAGACGTTGTTGCGTGGGACAGCAAGCGCGCGGAGAAGTAGGTAGTCTCCGCTACCACGAGAACACAATAGATGCGTAGATGAATACATCCTTGTGAAAGCATAGTGTTCTCTTTAGCTGCATTGGTACTTGGTACTACCAAGTTGGTAGGTAGCTACCAAGCCATACTGCCTTGGTCGGTGCTGCCGCAGCGCCATCCTTTGCATCGTGGATAGTAACCCCTTCAAACTAGCACTATGATCACATTCTTTTGGCGTTATTCGCCTACGGCATCTTCAAACTCGTCCCTATCGCTCTCGTGAGAGTGCTCCGCTTCCAATTTTACTTGCACCTCCGTCGGGTACACCGCAGCCGCGTCCTGGAGATGTTCCTCCCGCTCAGTTTCATCTTCTTCTAGTTCCTGTTGCTCTGTTGGGTGCACTGCAGCCGCTCCGGGGTGATGATATTCGCTCGCTTCATTGTCCTGCCAGTGTGATGATTCAACCTCCGCCTGCATCTCGGTTGGATGTACTGCAGCTGGTTGCTGTTGGTAGTATTCCTCTCCATATCCATACTCACCCGGATACGAATCATCGTTTCCAGCAGCTTCAGACTCCTCGTACAGCTCCGTATCGGCGGAAGGGCTCCCAGCCATCGTCGCCTCGGCCACAGCTTGTGCAGCAATCTGCAAAGCCTCCTTTAGCGTGACAATTTCGTCCTTATATCCGCGCAGGAGCTGTTCCAGACCTTCTCGAGATTCGTACTCGCGCTTAAGCGATTCATGCGCAGCATCCTTCTGCATCCGAACGTGCAAGAGTTTCTGCAATACGAGCGCGTTCAATATACGAGTTTAGCTTCTCCAGCACCATACAAATCTAGTGCATGAAGTCCTACCAATTGTTCCTGCTCCAGCAGCAGGCGTGTGGCATCGTGCGCATCTCGTTCCTGATCGACGAGCCTTCGCACTAGACGCAGCACCCGCCAGATGCGAAGTACCCCCAGCAACCGCACAGCTACATCCCATACAACAAGTCACAACGATGCACATTGCAATCCTCACGATACGTTGTTGGCACCACAAACCCACCTTTTGTCTGAGTGTACAACTCGACCGCCAGAGACGTAGTCACAACAGCCAAATCCAGCACGTATCCTGCGTGCGCAAAGAATTTCCGTCGGAATGCTACTAGCAGGACGACCAGCTCGATCAAAAAGAGGAACAGCGTGAACCCCGTGAAGGACTCCACCAACCGAGTCGCAATCCGCACCAACAGCGATGTCGCCTCCTCTGAGTTTCCATCGTTGCCTTTGCTAACAAGCTGCTGCAGTGCTGTTGCCAATTGCTGTTGATCCTGAAAATGAATTTCCAGAGCAGTACACCCCACGTCAAGCGCGATGAGAAAGATCATGGCCATCTGCGCTTCCGTCGTCTCTAGAGTTTCGCCCAACGTGGTCTCGAGCGACTTCATCTGCGCATCAACATCTTCTCCAATTGCCTGCTCTCCTTTAAGAACTGCGTGATCCCGGCCAAGTTGGCCAGTCTTGAGTCGCCGCTGCTTTTCCTTCCACGACGTACTGCTGTTGCTGCTGTTGCTACTGCGCGTGCTGACAGTGGACTCGGCGTCGCTGGCAACTCCTCTTGCTGTCGACTTGAGCCCTCCAGTCCTCCGACGAGTAGACTTGCGCGTCTCCATCAGCAGCGTATCTAAAACAACCACGAGAAACGAAAGGTTGTCCGAAAGATCGGCAGGTGACCGTTTATATTGACTCGCATGAATCGGCACCGGAATCGGCATCCTGGCGGTGCTGACGTGCACTTCCTACCTCACTCACGGCAGCTTGAACACCGTGTTCTGCTCCAAATGCAGCACCGACTTGGACAGCGTATCCAGCTGGTCCAGATCCACCACCGTCGACGGCCCGCGCTGCACCGTTCCGAGCGGCTTGGGCAGGATCAACTGGTCCGCCGCTGACACCTCCCACTTGAGCGACAAGCAATCTGCAGTTGCAGAGCATCAGTACCAAATATCAACAACAAAAACGACAGCACCGTTGTAACTTACACTGCACAGCGTCCTCGTGTCGAGTGAATCCCAGCGCCAGTGCTGCATCACTCACGGAAATGGTCGAGTACGCCAGACTCAGCAGCTCCGCTGTTCCTTCACGCGTAGAAGCTAGTAACAAAAAGATACCAACGTCAGTTGTATCCCTCTACAACAACAAATTCTTCCTCCTCCTACTCTTCAGAGCCTCCACAAGGCCTTGCAGCGATGGAGACCAGTCGTAGTCCATGGCCGCGTAAGCCGCCGCGAGGTTCCTGTCACCACAAAGGCAGCCCAAGCATCAGAATCTTTCTATTCCAACATTTCTTAGCTCTATTCTCCTCCTCGCACCGCTGCCACAGCGCCTTCCCGATCTCCCACACAGCCTGCAGCTCCTCGCTCTGCTTCATGTCATCCGGTATGCGTTTCCACAGGAAGCGCGCGTCGTTCAGGTTCGTGGACAGCAGCACAAGCAGCAAATAGCTCGCGTAGAAGTCCGCAGTGAGCGTTGCGGCGCCGGGAGAGCGCGTAGCGGCCGCTGCAACGAGCTCCAGCTCCTCCGAGACGCGCTTCAGCCGCTGCACGAGCGCGTGGGCGGCGTCGCGGTCGCTGGACGCCGCGTACGCCGCCAGCAGCTCCTGCCGCTGCGTCTGGAGCGAAGCCGCCAAGTTGTCCATTCTGATCGTGATTAGAAATAGTCCCATGGATACATTTGGGCAGAAATAGTCTCAATGGATACATTTGTTTGGTCCTTCTTCATTCACTTTTTTCTAGAACGAAGAAGAGCGACATGGCGTCCGGCGAGCAGTTCTTGACCAAGAAGTACGAGAAGTGGAACAACTTCCAGGTGCGCGTCGTGCTCTCCATCGTGTTCTCCATCGTCTGACAGTCGTAACCGTGTCGGTCGGGGCTTCCACCGCTCGGTAGACGCAGAATTACGGCGATATCTGTATCCCCACTTCAATTCTAACGCTTTTACTGCTTTTCGACGTTATTACGCGCGTTTTACTGCTGCAATTCCGTCTACAGGACGACTCAGACTCGGACACTGAAGATGTGCCACGGGTGCCCACTCAATTCGACGTGGAAGGCGATGGTTTGTGCTGCACAAGCTTTTGACCAGAATTTCCTGTCTATTGCTGTTAAAACTGACGATACTATTGCTGTTACGACCCTTTTCAGCCGACATTGAGGTGAGCACCGAGATGCTGCTGACCCCTCAGCAAGTGGAGCGCTATCGGAAGCTGGAGAAGAAGCAGTTGGAGGTGTGGCAGGTCGTGGTCCGGCAGTTGAGAGTGTGGTCGGCGTCCAGCTCCGGAGCGGCCGAGGGTCAAGACGCGGTGCCTTGTCGTCCGTACTGTGTGCTGGTCAACAACTTGTACCCGCTGGGCCAAGTGGTGTCCAAGAAAAATCTGTGACCCGCCCGAGGTCTACCCGTCCCCAGAGACGGTGCTGGAGCTGACGCTGCACGCGATGCTCGACCCGCCGACGAGCACGCCCCAGCACCGACCTGACAAGATCGTCTTCCCGGACAAACACTTTGTGGGGCAGCTGCGGAAGAGCTACTCGGCGCTGGGGATTGAGTGCTCGTACCTCTCGGAGTCCGATGGGATCGACGCCTACATCCAGTACGTGCAGACGAATTTTGGCGATGAGATGCTGGGTTTTATTGACGGTTTGACTGTGATTTGTCTGTAGGGAGCTCTCGCAGCACTTGATCCGCAAGGATCTTGCATCGGTGGCGGAAGTGAGCGAGCGTCCTGGACTGATCTCCGGTGCTGGTGTGACTCCCGAGGCGCTATCCGCTTTCTACTCTGCCTGCGAGCAGTACGCGAAGTTGGAGCCGTGGAGTCGCCTCGCTGAGCGTCAGGCTATTCAGGTCGATGCCGTGGGCGAGGAAGAGCTGCGGCTGGATGCTCGGCACCACGTTGGTCGTGGTACTGTCTTCTCATCCGTCATCAGCACGCACACAGGCAGCGGGTCAAATGGCGAAGGCGGTGACCACATTCGTGGTATGGCGTTGTTCTACACACGCGCAGACTTGGAGCGTCGGGTGCTGCCGCCCGGAGAGACGCTTGCACTCATGGACAACCCGGAGCTTCGACGGTGCGCTAAGTGTGATAAGCGCGCTGTTGCCGGCAAAGAACTGAAGCGCTGCACCCGCTGCAAGTGCACCTTCTACTGCGATGCGCAGTGCCAGCGTGGCCACTGGAAGGACCACAAGGTTAGCTGCACTCCGCCTGGAAGTGCCACCAGTGGCGCTGGCGAACACAAGATCGTGTGGGGTGCCAAGGAGATGTCGATCCTCTACGGCCCGGAGACGTCTGTGCCGTTTGACGACTTGGACGTTATTGTGAAGCACTCACTGCCTATTGCAAAGGTCAAGGGCGAAGCTTTGTACCCGTCGGCTGTGGTCTTCCGCAAAGGCGACCCCAGTGTGCCTGATGTGGCTGAACTTGCTTGGCTAACGCGGGCTTTGAACGCCCAGATCGAACTTGTGGGTAAGCAGCCGCTGTTCATGCAGGATACGATGGGCGAGTTGCTGGGACTGGATGATCCTAGCGCTGAGCAGCGTAAACTGGAGCTGAACTGCAGAACGCTCGGCGTGGATGACCAGCTCGTGATCCGTAACAGTACCGTGCTCACCATGCATGACGTGGAGAGACTGCGCAAGGTCATCAAGAAGCAGCAAGCAGGGGCTGATAAGGCTGCTGGTGGCAACGAGGATGAGGCTAAGCAAGCCGATGAGCATACGAAGGAGGACCAGACCAAGAGCGACGATGACGATGACGGGTCTGACCTACAAGAAGGTGAGAAGGGCTGCATCGTCATGTAACTTGCTCGTTAGTCCAGTACTGGGAAACAAATGGAGAGGAAGGAACACCACGACAATAAATAAATTCTTGGGTCTAGTGATCTCCTTGCACTTGTCTTGCAAGCTGATCACCACTGCGGCTGGTTGTACACAGCACGTTCGAAGAATGGGGCAAACACTACGGCCATAAAGAGCAGAGTGTCCAATCGGTCAAGAACACCGCCGCCAACACGAAGATATGAGCCCGTCCTGGAAATGTTGGCGACCTTTTTGAGGCTCACAAGGAAGAGCTTGCCCAACTGTGCGCAGACAACCGCTCCAGCGCTCACCAACGCAACATATTCAACGCTCATGTCAAAATCCACGAAGTTTGCTGCTCCAAACGTTGCACCGACAGCGAAACCAAGAGCTCCAAGCATCTTTTCGAAATTCTGTTGTGAAGAAACACGCTTGGACAGCGGGTGCATCCACGGGAAGTGCATAGTCTTCAGTAGTTTTTCAGTCAGGAAGGACCCTAGCTCGGCGCTCCACACAATGGCAAAGAATCCGGCCAACGCGCCACTGGCACGGACTCGACTCGACTGTTCAAAGAGTTCCAGCACGGCAGCGGCGCAGCTGAGGTAGACCAGCCCTGCAACGTCCAGCACCATCATAAGCGCTGACTCCACTGCGTCCTTGCTCGTTATGGCGCGCGTCACCAGCAACAAACACACACCCAGCAGCAGCAATGAGTACGACTCGACCACTACTGCCAGATACTTGTCCATGGCCTGTCGAGTGTTCAAGACATCGTCTTCGTTGTCACTTGAGCCACTCGTAGAGCTCCCGTGACTGCTCGAAACACTCACGTCGCTACGTAGCACCACGTTCAACGACGACAGGAAGAAGTATGCGTACCGGATCAACACGCACACTGCCGTCGGTACGTTGGGCGCCAATGCAGCCGAGAAGGTGCCCACGAAGGCGCTCACTCCGACATAAATCATGGGCATCTGCGTCGTGCCCGGCACGAAACACACTCCCACCGCCGCTCCTGCAGCCAGTGTCGAGAGCACAAACGCCGCGAACACTTTGCTGCCACAACACATTCTCTCCGCCAGAGCCGTAACAGCACTCGTCTCCTCATCCACCGCGTAAGCGATGATCTGTCTGTACATTTCCCTGGACGTCTGCTTCTCGTGCAGTTTGAAAGGCATGAAGAGCTTGAGTCGCACACGATAGGCGAGCCACGCGAACTCGTAGCCTGCAGTGGCCACAAAGACTGCGTAGACGTACGGCAATGCGCCTCCATGACGCTGGCCAACCTCAATGTCCACAGGCACGTAGGCGGCCAGCACGACGCCCGCCGCAGCTGCCATCAAGAGCACCGAGTCGAAGATCAAGCGCGTCACTTGGCAGCAATTGAGACGCTTGGAGACGCCGTCGTCTTCGTACCACGAAGGCTGCGGGAGGTCCTCGGACAGTCGCTGGCCTCGCAGCATTGCAACAGACGACGGACGCAGGATCACGGGGCTGTCTTCGGGGTCGAGCTGCACGTCAGGAGGGAAGCTGGGGACGGAGAACATGCCGCCGCCGTCGCCCAGCACTGGGTGGGCCCCCAATGGTCGTAGCCCCAACATACTCATACTTGCCTTGCGGAGACTGGGAGATGTCGCTGTGGCTGAGGGACTTGCAAGCATGATGATGATCCCCAGCGCGAGGAGCTCCGCTGGAAAGGCGGCCCCAACGGCCGAGTATACTGAACGCAAGTGATCGTGAGTCAGCGCGACTTCTACCTGACCGGCTGTTTGATTGATGATAGTCGGTTTTAGCGCAACATTGCGCAACATAACGACTTCAAGGTTGTCATCCTGGATGATTCAGCCATTCTTCACTCATTTGTCTGCGTTGGTAGCATGCTTGAACAATTCTAGTTTGCGAATGACACGAGAGCAGGAGGAAGTGCTCGAGCTCGCAGTACACCCTCCTGCTCTCGTGTCATTCGCAAACTAGAATTGTTCAATTTTTGCTTGTTCTGAACGAAGAGCATTGATTAGAGTTGTGTCAAGCTCTCCAGCTAAGCACTCATATCCTGAGTCTACTTTTTGCTTTCGCGTCGAGTCGACTCTTTTCAGCAATCAGTATGTCAATATTGACAAACTTTTGGGTGAGCACTCATCTCAAACCAAATACGAATATTTCAAAAAGTAAAGCATGGCTCCAGAACTACAGTAGTTGCAATCTTTCTTAATGTAGCGGCGGCTCACATCAGGTATTTCTTCTCCAGTCAATAACCAAAAGTGATGGTTTGTGACGAGAAGAAAACGCAGAAATGAAAACAGGCTCTCCGAACAAAAAGCCACAACACAACTTTCCTTGAGGCAAATACCACGAACAACCATGATGGCAAAATGGGAGTTCCTGCAGCCTTGGCATCAAATACTGAGTCAACATTTGGTCAATAGAAAGCTTGATATGGCCACCGTTCTACGAGTGATATATTTCCTGACTACCTGTCGCAGTAGGGTCTTGTTTCGCGTGAACATCCCTGTAGACGAGCTCAGCCGACGTGACCAAACCCTGCGACGTGTTCGAGAGGCAATCGAGCTTTTTACTGCCCTCTCGTTCGTGGACAACCGAGCATTCACTAGATTCTCTCCAAACACTTTGGAACCTGCGTTGTGGCGGGCTGAAGGTGAGCCGCATCGGTACCCCGAGTGGGATCCCTGTCTCGTTGGAAAACTGCCACCGACCGACATTGCTTCCGTTCAATCACCAGTCACATGGGGAACTCTTTTCGGTTTTCCTGATGATCCATGGAGCTATTCACCTGAATTTCGAGTGGCGATGCGGAAGTTGGAAGCAATTGGAATCGCGGAAGTCACCAAGAAGCACCTTTATGCCTCTATCAGCATTTGTTGGAGTGGTGTTTTTCACGATTTGAAGATTGATGGCAGGCAGGACTTTACAAAATCTGCTCATTCGTCCTTGACTGAATTTCAGGAGCTCTTTAACCTGAGTGTTCCTCTAGCTATTCAGTTGTGTGTTTCGGGTGATAGCACTATGACGAGTGAGTGTTGGAAGCGACAACCTTATTGTAGTACGTCGTGCGAATGCTTGATTGTATCGATATCGGATACAACAAAGTGGGCAGTCATCCAGCAAGTGACCGAAGCAGCGGCAAGCACAGCCATCGCAGATTTTTCGCTTCACCTAAAGCACGAATTGATGAACGTTGGCTTCATGATAAACACGTTGCTTTGTGGCCACTCCGTGAACCTTGGAGCGCCAGGCGGACGGGAAGTTGCTCGGAGTACGCATCGGGTGAATTTTGGTGAACTTAAGTTGTCATGTAACACAATCCAAAGCACGCGACGAATGCAAGTCGACTTTAGCAGCCTACGCGTACTTCCTGCTGTCTGCTCAGCCGCCGCAGAATTATCGTTGGAAGCACATTTATCGCCCTTAACCCTGTACAATGTGAAAGCTGAACAGTGGCAATGGGTGGCGTACGCGCTGTGCTGCGGAGACTCGAACATCTCTGCGCAATCGCTGTCGATTGCAGGCGCAACTCTGACCCAGAATGATTTGACAGCGATGGAGGCAGTTTTGCGAGCCAACTATCCTAAACCGATATTGGAGCAGGCCCTAATGCTCTCTCCTCAGTACGGGTTTGTCAAATTCAGAGAAGGAGCTAAACTGCAGCTTAGTGAATCCACAGGCCCTAACAGCATTGTTCAAGTGACGTCCATTGATTTTCGCTGCCGAGCTCTTTACAACCCCACTGAATCCGATCGCGTGGAAGTTATTGTTCCTGGGTACGGGGTATGTGAGGCGAAACTTGGTGATGATGTTCAATTTACTCCAGATATTTGAGTTCCCAAAAGAAGCTATTTTGTGGCTCTCTTGAACTGAGTTATGTCGTGGTGGTGAATATGTCATTGTTGGTGGATCTACTGGGGTTAATTGCTAGCGGTCTTCGCTTTCTGAATCTTATGGAAAGTGAAAATAACGTGATGCAATTGGATCTGACTGCTCTGGCCGCTTCATGCCCAGAACTACAGAAATTAACTACACAAAACCTCACAGTGGTGGCGTCTGCCCATAACGAGTCACTGCAGCGATGGCCTATCAAGACTATCGTCATGAGAAATACTACTTGTGTGTCTGCGTTGGTGGCGTGTTTAAACAATTCTACCATGCGAGAATGGCGCGAAAGAGTTCGACAAAGTGGAAGGGATCATGCTCGCAGCTCACAACGGGCAGTTCTTGCCTGTTACGAAGGAAAAACTTCCGATCAAGGTGAAAACTGCGCTTATTAGTGTCGTCACAAACACAACTGGAGCGAGGAAGTTAATTCACCGGGTGGATGATCATATCCTGAGCCTCATTTTCGTTTTCGCTTCCACTCCTGTGCAGCGATTAGTGCGGCTGATAGACTGGTGGGGGCATGAACAGGAAGCCTTCGCAATAGATATGTAGCAGCTGCAAGAGTGGCATAGATGGTAGTGCCTAGCATGCTTGTACCAATGGCCAGCGAGCTACTTCGTAGGGTTTTTCAAGGGTTAACACTCAAGTCATCCACCATTGAGTATTGAGTATCACCCGGTGTTAGTGACGTTTGTGAGGCGCTCGAGGAAGAGCGTGTCGGTACCGTCACTATGCGGTCGTTATTAACACGCGACTTTGAACAGGGTGGTTTTCACATGCATGATGCACAGCAACACCGCTGTCTATATTGTCCAAGACTTAGAAGCAGCACGCGTTTTACATGAGAATCAATCTCCCATGTGAAACCACGATGTGAATTTAGTACACAAGCCCCGGTACACATATTAACAATTCGTTTTTATTTTTTTGCCCACCTCGTAAATAAACGCGAGCGCGAAGAAACTCCGCAGATTTCAATCAAATTGCGTTGCCATCACTCAAGACCAACTCAAAATCCGTGGTTCCAACTTTCATTTTCTCTCTTGCGTTGGGGGTGCTCAAATTCAAGCGCATACCTTAGCAGTGGCTCATGACGGTGGAGTGGGAATTTTTGCAGCCCTGGTATGATACATTGAGTGAGAGCATAGGGGGTATCGAGCTTCGTATGGCCTCCGTTCTACAAGTGTCTTTTTTCCTGACTACCGAGTGTAAACAGAAGTTGATATACGTCAATATTCCAGTAAATGAACTCAATCGACGTGACTGAGCCCGGCTGCAACGTGTTCGAGAAGCACTCGAACTTTTACTGCCCTCTCGTTCGTGAACAATCGAGCATTCACTAAAAAATTCCAAACACTTTGGAATCGAGGCAGCCGCTGACTGAAGACTACACTTCTTGGTACCCTGAATGGGAGCTCTGCTTACTTAGACCGCTGCCATCGAATGACATTGTGGCAAATCAGTCACCTGTGACGTGGGGGACACTTTTCGGCTTTCCAGATGATCCATGGAGTTATTCGTCGGAGTTTCGAGTGGCAATGCAAAAGCTGGAAGCAATTGGGATCGATGAAGTTAGCAAAAAGCACTTGTCTAGTTGTATGACAAATTGTTGGACTGGTGTGTTTCACGGTTCGACAATGTGTAGCAGCCTGAAAATTAAAAACCCTGCCCACCCGTCGAACTCGCCCTTGACTGGACTTCGGGAACTATTTCGCTTGAATGTCCCTCTCGTTGCTCAGCTGTGTGCCACGGGTGATGGAGCTAAGATAAGCGAATTGCGGCAACATCAGCGTTCTTATACGAGGTGCGAACGCTTATTTGTCTTGATGTCATGTATGACGGAGGCGACAGTCGCCCGCCAACTAGCAGAAGCACTGACCAGCATGGTTGTGACCGAATTTTCTCTTTCTTTTGAGAGACAGCTCACGAACACTCCACAAGTACCGATCAATGCTGGTGGCCTGCTAAACTTATTGTTTTGTGGCCGCTTCGAGAATGTTGGAGCCCAGGAACGAGCCGACGTATTGAACGGTACACATCGAGTGAAATTTGACCAACTCGACGTATCGTGCAATTCAGTTCCCAATGCCGTGTTTGCTGCGGCCTGTTCAGTCATCGCAGAATTATCGTCGGAAGGACATTTATCACTTTTACGCATGCGTAACGTGAGAGCTGAACAATGGTCATGGCTGGTGTATGCACTCTGTTGTGGTGGCTCGAATGTCGCCGTGCCATCGGTTAAGATTTTCCACAGTGCTCTGACAACGGGTGATTTGATAGCAGTTAAAGCAGTTCTGCAACACAGCTATCCGAAACCAATATTGGAGCAGGACGAGGCATCCTCTCATTATTACGGATTCGTCGATATACGAGAAGGAGCAAAACTACAGTTTCGTGGGCTCACAGACCCTGTTAATATTTTTTATGTGACGTCTCGCAGTTGTCGCTGCCGAGCTCTTTACAATCCCGTTGTGATTTTCTATTGTGTGGAAGTGATTGTTCCTGGTTACGGGGCTTGCCAGGCAAAACTTGGCGATGATGTTCAATTTACTCCAGCTGGTGTGGATTTGAGTCGAACGAGGCAATTGGGCGGCTCCCTTGAACTGAATTTCATCGCTATCGAGAATATGCCGATGGTAATGGATCTACTGGGGTTAATCGCTAGTGGCCTTCGTTCACTAGATCTCTCGGTCACGGATGAAGATCATCTCACTCAATTGGACCTTACAGCACTGTCCACTTCATGCCCACAACTCGAAACTTTAACGGCAGAAAACGTGACTGTGGTGGTGTCTGCCCATAACGAGGCACTGCGGCGATGGCTTATCAAGACTATTGTCATAAGGGCCACGACTAACCTATCTGCATTGGTGGAGTGCTTAGACAATTCTAGTTTACAAAGGACACGAGATTTAGTCACTCTCGAAGTGAGAGCGGCGATACACGACGAGTTTGAGGAGGAGGAGGATGTGAGAAGGCTGAAATCCCACAACGGAGAGTTTGTCCCTCTCGTGAAAGAGAAAGTTTCGGTCGAGGTGAAGGCTGCACTGCTGAGTGTCGTCTTGCATTTAGCTGGGGAGTCAAAAGCTGCACGTTGGCTGGACATTCACGCCCTGAGCCTAGTATTTGTTTTCGCGTCGACTCCTTTTCATCGATTAGTGCATCTGACAAACTACTGGGGAGAAGAGCAGTAAGAGTTCATTTCAAAATGCACATCAGTATCGGGAATGGATATTCCTACGTGGGCGTAGGAATAACGTGACTACCTGGTAGTAAAATTATTCGCATACTATATTGAATTGAGATGAATGCAGACTCTGCTGCATGGCCCACACGTAGGGAAGCACCTCCACTAATCCTACGAATGATGTGGGTTTGATGAATACTTAAATTTCGTCAAAAGAAGCTTCGAAATATTGTTTGCTTAGAAGCTGAATGTAGCCCAGTCAACAAAACTTGAGGAACGGTGGTATATTTAATTATACCACCGTTTCTCAATCTTCGAAGAATGGCGGACGAGATGTTGCCATTGCATACATCACGACTGTGCCTAATAGCAGCACTACCTACCCAGAGTTTTGGTGCCGCGTGATGTACGAACGTAGCTACCTTTACAGACGAGAAAACTACTAACTACAGTAGCTATCCAAATCGTTTCTTCTTCTAATGGATCAAGCTGGATCACTCCACTTCCTACGACAGGCCTCAACGTCCCGCGAAAAGCACCGTCGTAGCTAACGACGTAACACAGGTTTGAATGCTAAAGCGTTAAGCTATGCTCAGTATTTCTGCGCAAATTCTCAAGTGTAATCTCGTTTTGATAGCCCATGTTGACTATCAGGTAGTCACGCTATTCCTACACCCACGTAGGAATATCCATTCCCATCAGTATCTCATTGTCGTCTTGATTGAGACTCGGGTGCCCAAGCAGATCGTTTCCCTGCTGGTTGCAGTTGTATTAGTTGCAACTTGTAACTTGCAAGCTCGATATTACACGCCGCTAGTACTTTTACTTCAGTTTTTCGTGCCGAAAACATCTCCAACCTGCTAAATGCTCAGCATTTCGAAGACACATCAAAGTTGGACCCTATGAAGGCACCACGAAAGGTAACATCAAAGTTATAGCAGAACAATTTGTTTTTATTGAAAGGCACGAACTTTCCTCGTTGGCAATGCCGCACCCAAGCGAGTTACCGCATACGGTAATGCAAGCGAAGGAGAGGGACGTCAGCTAGAGTACACAACGGACTCGCACGACCTCTTTAGTCCGAGTGCAGGCCGAGAGGCAGGGAAGGAGCCTGCGTGGCGACACGCACAGCACCAATGGCGAACACCTCGCGGCGGGTAGCCTGGTGCACGATCTCAATGCGCTCACCCGGACCGGCGAACAGCACGGTGTGCTGGCCGACCTCGTCACCGAGACGCAGGGAGTGGGTCGGGGCCTGACCCGTCTCACCCAGGCACGGAGCACCTGTGGTAGCAAGCGACTTGACCAGCGTCTTGGCGGTGCCGCTAGGGGCATCCAACTTCTTGGTGTGGTGAATCTCAGTCACCTCGACGTTCCAGCCCTCAGCAGGCAGCTTGAAAGCAGCGGCCTTAATGAGCTCCGACACAAGGGGCACACCCACCGAGAAGTTCGAGCGGAGCGCAACGGGCGCCAGCTTCGAGTACGCCTCCAGGTCCTCCATGGGCAGAGCACCGGTGGTGCCGACAACGAGAGCAGGCAGCTTGCTGATCTTGCCGGCGTCCTTCTGCTCACGCAGGTACGAGATCACCTTCTTAGTGCCAGCAGGCAGAGTCACGTCAATCACAACGTCCACGTTGTTGAGGTCCGGGGCCTGGACGCCGGTCTCGAGACGCGTCACGATCGGGCCGGCGAAGCTGGCGCTGTGGTCGGTGAGCTTGTTCAGCTCGCCCACAATGAGCGAGCCGAGGCGGCCGTCCTGGCCGTGCACGGCGACGCGGACGCCCTTGCCCTCGGAGGTGGCAGTCTTGGCGGCCTCAGCAGCGGTCTTCTGCTGCGCGGCGAACACCTCCTGGTACTCGCGGATGGCGTCCGAGAGACGACGAGCTCCGAGCTTCATGTCGTGGAAGTCGTACCACGAGAAACTGAGACGCAGGAAGTTCTTCATGTTGCTGCTGAACGAAGCTCCAGGCAGGAACATGACCTTGTGCTTCTGGGCGATGGGCAGCAAGTCGTTGGCGTTCATGCCCTCGGGCAGACGCACAAGGACGAAGTATCCTCCGTCCGGGACCTCGAAGGTCACGCCCTCAGGCAGGTGCGCCTTGAGCTCCGTCATGAGCGCATCCGCACGCTCCCACAGAGTCTGCACCGTGGTGTCGAGGTGCTGCTGCTGCAGTCCCGACGAGATGGCGGAGTGCACAATGCCCGAGATGACGGGGTTGATGCCGCCGCTCGAGTCGAGTTGACCGCAGGCCTCAATCTTGCTCAGCAGCTTGTGCGAGCCCTGGATCCATCCAAGACGCAGCGCGGGGGCCAGGATCTTGGAGAAACTGCCGAGTGCCAGCACCGTGTCGTGCTCGTCGAACGTGAACATGGGCGGGGGCGGCGTCACGTGCGGGAAGGACAGCAGCTGGTACACCTCGTCGGCAATGATAATGAAGCCGTACTTGACGCTGAGGTCTACGAGACGCTTGCGCTTCTCCGCCGAGAGCGTGCGGCCCGTGGGGTTGTGGCACGTGGGGATGGTGTACAGCATCTTGGGCACGATGCCGCGCTGCAGCAGGCGCTCGAGCTCGTCGATGTCCAGTCCGTCCTCCTCCATGCGGATCTGACGCACGTTGATCTTAAAGTCCTTCATGATGCTGAGCGCCAGGAAGTAGCTGGGCTCCTCCATGAACACGAGGTCGCCCGACTGCAGGAACAGCGAGCAGATGAGCGCCAGGCCGCCCGTGACGCCGTTGGTCACGAAGAGCTTCTCCGGGTCCACCGTGTGCTGGTAGCCCTTGGTCAGGAACTCGGCCAGCGTCTTGCGGAACTTGGGGTAGCCCTTGATCACGCCGTACTGCAGGAACATGGGGTCCGTCTCGCCAAACTTGAGCGTCGCGGCCTCGCGGATCTTGTCCAGGGGCAGCATGGCGGGCGCGGGCTGGCCCACCTTGAAGTTGATCATCTTGTCCGCCTTGGGCACGTCGTACTGGCCGTAGTCGCCCATGGTTGTACTTAGTAGATGGTGAAAGGAGTGTTGGTCTTGGCTTGGTCTCTGCGGCGCAAAAGAGGAAGTGAGCTCCGAGTGCTGACGTACGAGTGGTTGGGGGGAGAGCATAGTGAAGCCAAGAGCAAATCCGACGGCGCAAAGGGGACAAGGCCGGGCGCACGTGAACACGCCGGAAAATGGGATTGGCTAAACGTCCTCATCCGATGGGCTGCTTGGATGAGTCGATTTGATGAGCGGGAGTTCAATGGCAAGTCTCGTGGTTGGAATCTGCATGAGGTGGTTTGCAGGTCGATGTTGTCTTATACAATTTGTGCAGGTTTCCAGGTGAAATCTGAATTCGAGAACCTATTTCATGCGTTCGCACGTCTGAGGAACACTTGCCTAGCGATCATTATCCATATCTTACATTGGTTGTTTCTTGTCGGTTCTTATCGCCAACGTGTGTGAGTTTTCACTCACCATACCTGAAAAGCAACATAATGTCCGACAAAAGCACTCATTTTATCATCACCGGTAGCACTCAGTTGAGCAATAAGAGAGGCGCTCTCAATACAAGGAGTCCATGCTCATTTTGAGTGAGTAGACTCGCCAGACCAGGAGCGCGCTTCTTGCCACAGTATTATAACTTCATCGATTCCAATCGCTTGCAACTTGCATCGCCACTGGAAGCTCGGGCGAATACATGTAAGTCGATGGATCATCAGGAAAGCCAAAAAGAGCCCCCATGTAATTGGTGACTGAACTGCAGCAATGCCACTTGATGGCAGTGTTCCAACGAGTCGGAGGCGGTAATGTGGGCACGAGTACGTGCATTCGCTACGCCAAGTTCGCGCCGGAGTGAAAGCTAAGCAATTTAATATATTACACTTCAATCCATGCCAAGCAAACGATTGCCTTCGCATTCACTCAACCGAAATTTGCAGGAACTCCATAGCAACAGTTGCAACTCGCTCATCATGTTCAATTGGCTGCATCATGGATTTACTGCTATTCAATCATTCTCTAGTGTCTCAAGTGTAAATTCGCAGCATCGAGACGATCTCCTGTTGGCAAATAGGGCACGTGGGGTACTCCGACGTGCTATTGCGGCGGTACATCTCGGCATCGTGCTCGCAGAAGCACAGGTGGCCACAAGGTACAACTGCAGTCACGGCCTGTTGGTCCTTGCACACGACACACTCGCTCTTCTCAAGGATGACAGCATTCTTCAGTGCGTGCACATTGCGATCCACTTCTGTTAGTAAGCTCCGCGTAGTCTGTTCCAGTAACCGCTTCTGGTCGGCCACAAGCGCCATTCTGTCATTCATCTGCTCACAGAGTTGCTCGTATCGTGCCTTGACCGAGTTTTCCTGCTCAGCGCGCGCCTTCTCAAACGCAAACCGCTTTTCCGCGTCACGCAACAGCACGCGAAGTCGACCAACTTCTACCTCTGCGGTATCCAACTTCGTAAGCGAGTCGTTCAGCTGTTCAAGGAACTCTTCTTCGCGCTGCTTCCACTTTCGACGGAGTTGCCGCTCGCCCTGTAATCGTCGTTGCCATTCCGTCTTAATTTCTGCATTGCGCTTCTTGAAATGCTCGAGCTCCTTCGTCAACGAAGTAACAGAAGGAGTGTCGTTGTCACTGCACGTGTTATCCTCGTCGTCATCATCGCCCGCAGCAGAGTTTTGGCTCCTTCGGCGTGCTTTGCCAAGTGATGGTCGGGGGGCTCCACAGCCACTACTCGCACTAGGATCAGGCTGCATTTTCTTCTGTGCGGACCCCCTTCTCGAACTTGACTGGGGTGTTCTTGCACTGACAGGGGTGTCCGAGCCACCCGAGTTGCTATTACTTTGTTGCCGTGCTACAGCAATCTGGGCTCGCTTAAGCGCTCGCTCCCGCCGATTTTGAGCCTTCAACTGTTCCTTTAGTTCAGAACTAGACGACTTGTTTTTGATCCTCGACTCCGGAGGGTCTGGCCAATGGCTCACGTTGCGCACACCACACACCCAGCAGTCATCACCGCGACTTGGCACCATCCACCGAGCTGCGAACACCTCCGTAAGATCGACATTAAAGTACCCGTCTTCGTCACTGTCCTCGCTATTTGGGTTCGTCACTACAGCCATCATAGCCTCCGACTTTGTTTTCTTGCCTTTTGCAGTGATCATTGGAGTGTACACCTTCATGGGGGTCTTGTACAACGTGTTTTCGGAAGCATTCCTGCCAATGATACGTAGCAGCGCCAGGTCACTTGAGCCCACGTCTGGAAGTTTGTTCGAGTAGTAAAAAATGCCTTCCGTAGACACGGCTACAATAGCCTTTCCATCATCACTTGCCGATAGGGATTCTAGCATGATGTTGGAGCGCCGTGACTTGCCGGTGCCACTGCTACCAAGCTTTTCTAACTCGAACTCCTGGTGGATTAATCGCTCGGTTGAGCTCGCACTCAAATTCGACGAGTCTGGGAAGCAGATCCGATAGGCTTCACCCATAAGTGAAATCCCATAGGCATACTGTCCGTGAATTGCAGCAGTGTCCGTGGTGTTCGGGATGTTGAAGTGTGTGTTGACAGTGTGTGCGCCTCCGAGAAAGTCTGTATCGGTGCCGTCCGTCTCGGTAGTGGAATCCTTCTCACTCTCAGTGGCCGAACCGGCTGATATGTTTTTGAACTCGAGAGGCCACACACGAATGTTTTTGTCCTTGCAGGAGGCAGCAATAGCCAATACACCCGGACTGGTCGTGGATGGGAGAAATGCGCCTATCATTGCCGTATTGCCCCCGGCTCCAAAGTTCTGTAAGTGCTCCCAAGTAGGATCCTGCTGGTACTTTGGCTCGACAAAACGCCAAAGGTTGAGGGTGCCAACACCTAGTCCAGTCAGGATGTAGTATGCGGACCTACTATTACATTATATAGAAACAGTGGACACACGATGTTAAACACTGGAAAATGAAAGAACCACACAATCATAAATCCGAGCCACAGACCTCTTGCTCTGCAGCTGCTCGTCGACAGCAGCGTCGGGGGGCGGAACATACGTAGTTACATCGGAAAAACCCTGTAGCACAAGCAATGTTTTAGAAACCCCACGACAACTACAGAAGTACTGCTAAACTTACTCGGAGTCTACTGCTCGAGTAGAAGTGCTTCTGAAATTGCTGGAAATCATCGTCACCGTCTGAATGTGCCAACAAAAGCTTAGCAAATATTCCAAAACTCCAGTGTAGAACGTTGCAGAGAGTACGCACCTTTCTCGTTTCGGTAATCATCCAGATTAATACTCATGATCACACGAGGCCCTTGGCGACAACCCACAAATACGTAGCGGCCATCAGGCGAGATTTTAACTCGCAGATGAACGTTGGGCGAGCCCTGCGACGATTGCTCGTCAATGTGACCAAGAAGGTAACCGTGCCGGTCGCTGGGAACACTGCTATCCATCTCATATAATCGCACAGATCCGTCTGTAAAGCCGACCACAATGATTTCGCCGTCCGGGGTCACATCCAACGCGGTGGCAACACCTTCGGTCGAGAAACAAATTGATTTCTGAGCGACAACAGGCCGCGAGGAGAATAACTTGCGTACAGGCTTGGGTGGCTGCGTCGGAGTGCTCCTCGGTAGAATTGGTGTGGACGAAGGTGTATCACCAGCAGTCTGTGATGATGACACAGATGCAGCGTTGGCACTAGCACAAGCAGCAGCCGAGATTGACAGGGGTGGGGCAGCAGAGGATGGAGCCACACTACTTGACGATGTACGTCGCGCTGCAGGTTCGTCCGAATGCGCGGGATCCACCAACGTCGGGCCGCTTCTCGGCGCATCAGACGCTGCATCATCTTGTGTCGAATCACCTGGAGCTGGTCGAACAGGTGACTGCTTCACATTGAACTTGGCCTGGAACGACTGGAACGGCGACTTGGCCGACCTCACCACCTTGTTCGTCTTGGCTGGCGGTGCAAGTTCCACTTGCTCCAACGCCGACGTTAGCAGAGGCGGATGTCCATTAATCCTCGTAGCGGGCGTCTGCACCGTCGTGTCTCCACTCATGTCGTCAAACATCAACGGCCGCTTAGGCGACGACGACGCTCGGTGTCTCAATGGACTCGTGAGGAAGTCGCTGCGTCTCATGGGGCTAGCCGTCGTGCTACTGCGTCTGGGCCGCGCCGGACTCGCCAGCACGGCGTTCCGGGGCGGCCGCACGGGACTCGACAGATACAGCGGGTTCACGACGCGCGCTCTGGCCGGACTGGCCAATTGCGGCGTGGGGCTCTTCATATTCAGCGCGTGCTGCTGACGTCTCGTGGGACTCGCAAAGCCTGGCGCATTGGAGCGTCTCGCGGGGCTCAACAGACCCGCCACCACAGCAGCTCTGGCCTGCGCGGCGTCACTGGGAGGTGGCGACGGCTTCTTCCTTTTAGCCAATCGCTCGGCGTCGTCGCCCGCGTCCTCCTGCAGCTGGCGCTTCTTCTTGAGCGCCTCGACGATCTGCTGCGCGCGGTTCTTGGTGCTGCTGCGGGAGGCCGCCACGTTCTTCATGATCATCTTCTCCATGTTCAGGCGGTTGCGTCGCGCCTCCTCATTGGCCCGCGCCTTCTTGGCCAGCAGCGGCGGAGGCCGCGCGCCGGACGCGTCGCCGTCCTGGGACGCCATGGGCTTGTGCGCTGCGCTCCTCTTCCTGAAGTGACCTTCATTCCCGCCAAATTGGGTTATTTTTAGACCAACGTTCTTTTCAGCCAATGAGAACGAGGTGGTGTACGCACACACCATATTAAAAAGGGATCCGATAAAGTATGGCGAGGTGGATGCTGCTGCTGCTGACGCTGCTGGGCTGCCAAGCCGCAGCGCAGACGACCTTCTTGGACTTTACTGTACCGGATCTACAAGGAAGACAAGTCTCCATGAGGGAATTCAGCGCCTTCCCCGTGATTCTCGTGGTCAATGTGGCCAGCGAGTGCGGGTACACGGATAAGAATTATCGCGAGTTGCAGGTACTGTAGAATGCAATAGGAATTCTTGTTATTTATAATATCTTGCAATGACATTAACATAATATTTTGTGATAATTTGACTGCAGGATCTGTACGAGAAATACCACGACGAAGGGTTCACGGTGCTGGGATTCCCGTGCAACCAGTTCGGAGCTCAAGAGCCTGGTACAGCTGAAGAGATCCTCAAATTTACACGGGAGAAGTACCACGTGACGTTTCCTCTTTTTACCAAGGTCATTGGAGAGTTTTTATTATTTTGACGAGAGTGAAAATTTAACTTTACTGGTTTTGTTGTGCAGGTGGACGTGAATGGGGACAATGCGCACCCTTTGTTCCGGTTTTTGAAGAAGAAGCTGGACGGGTTTGTTACGAACGACATCAAGTGGAACTTTACCAAATTTCTGGTCGTTAATCACGAGCCGTTTAAGCGCTACGGCACGACGACGTCTCCGTCCGAGATCGAGGGCGACATTGTTCATGCCTTGCAAAGCAGTCGTCACGTGGACGAGTTCGACGATGGTGGGGCTACTGACGGTGACTACGGTGACGCTCATGACGAGCTGTAAGGACGGGCAATAGTGCGTCAAGATGGATGTCCATGAAGACTTCTCTATTCTAACGTCAGCAACTGAGCGATGTGCCGCACTGTGACGCGTAGATACGGTGCATCGGGGACGGAAGACGGACATGCCCAAGAAATTTACAGAGCAGATACTTCGAAGTACAAAATATATCAGGAAGATTTCGATATTTTTCGACAGATTGAAAAATGGATTGAGACCCCTACGTCATAGATCCAGACCTCACACCACACTCGTATTATCACAACTGGATCGACATTAAAGGAGTGCATTACGTGGAAAATGACACCGACTGAGTTTGAGTTTCTCGAACCTTGGCACGCAGCTCTACAAAAGGAGTTGGCACCGACAGGTCCTACTCCGTTTCTTGGAATCTCAATTTGTTTGCCCATAAAGTCTGATAAAGACCAAACGCTTGTAGTGAAGATTCCCATGGACGGGCAGAGTCGATATGATGTAACGCGACTGCGGCACCTGCGCGAGGCACTGGAGCTATTTACTGTCCTCTCATTCGTCAACAATCGAGCATTTGCGAAGTTCTTTCCAAGCTCTTATGGAACGGAAGAGCGGCCGAGGTCAAACGAGAACCATTGTTACGTCTACCCCAACTGGTGTCTACGTCTATCTGGGACTTTACCACCAAACGATATTGCTGCAGTTCAGTCGCCAGTCACGTGGGGTACGCTTTTCGGGTTCCAAGGCGATTTGTGCGGATACTCGTCAGAGTTTCAAGCGGCAATGCAGAAATTGGAAGTGATGGGAATGGAGGAAGCTGCTAAGAAGTATGTGGCCGGTAGTTTCCTGGTTTATTGGACTGGTACCTATTGCGGCTCCCGGTTTTAAGGTGAGCAGAAGCTGAACGATGCTGCTGTCACTTTACAATCAATTTTGGTTTGGTTTGAGAGTCTGATGAGCCTAAGCATCGCTCCCATTGCCCACCTATGCGCTGTTGGTGATGGAGCAACACTAATCGAAATATGGCGGAAACAACAGCGCCCTTGGATGTTGTTTAAGTGCATGTACTTGACTATTCGTGTGTCAGGAAGTGTCAATTCCA
This sequence comes from Phytophthora sansomeana, assembly GCA_032158285.1. Classification (NCBI taxonomy): domain Eukaryota; phylum Oomycota; class Peronosporomycetes; order Peronosporales; family Peronosporaceae; genus Phytophthora; species Phytophthora sansomeana. Next base: position 78,116 of record JAPDHH010000242.1, read on the forward strand.
GGAACTGGTTGAAGCCATGTCGAAGGCAGCAGCTAAAAAGCTATATCTAATGATTGATTGTGCTAGGGGTGAATACGACGCAAGCAAAGCGAAATGTCGGGGCTTTGTTGAACAGTTTGGTCTATTGTAACGCACTGGGTGCGATGGAAAAATTCTGCGACGAAGATGTACCAAGTGAATGGATAGGAAAATGTTGTGAACTCCAATTGGTTTACGGGCAAGTACCAGATACGGCGTTTACTGGGGTTTGCTCAGCTGTTGCAGAATCGATCACGCATATAAGGCGTTCACGCCTATATCCGTCGGATGTGAGCGGTGAACGGTGGTTGTGGCTGATGTATGCGCTGTGTTGCGGAGACTCACGATGTTACTTCACGCAAGGTGACGATTGATCACGGTGTCTTGATAAAATCTGACTTGCTGGCCATCGAGGCAGTTTTACGCTACGGCTACTCCCTACCAGTGTCGGATCATGAATCGACAAACTCCCCTCAGTACGGCTTCGCTGAGGTTGATGAAGGCACGAAGCTGCAAGTCGACAATTTCACAAGAGTCTGGCAGTATTGTTCGCGTCATGCCAGGTGGGTGTTGCTACCGAGCCCTTATAACCCTGACGACGCAGTAGATTGTGTACAAATGGTTGTCCCTGGGTATGGCGTTTGCAACGGAAACCTTGGTGATGGCATCCGATTTACGCCCGATTTGGTGTACTCTAGTTTTCCAACGAAAAAGTTTTTCGACACGCTAGACATGCGCTACGTCAAGATTGAAAGTGCTACGATGTTGATGGATCTACTGGTGATGGTTGGTCAGCAGCTTTGCTCTCTAACAGTCATTTTTGAAAGCGCGATTGTGGTGGATCTCAGCGAACTGTCTAACGCATGCCCAAGCTTACAAGACCTTCATCTTTATAATTGCACGGTGGTGGGTTCTGTTCACAATGAGTCGCTGCCTTGCTGGCCCATCAAAACTCTGACAATTGAGGGGTACATCAACGTATCCGACTTGACATCTTGTTTGCAGAATTCGAGCTTACGAATGTCTCGGGAGCTAACCGAGTTGGTGCTTTACCAACGAATGAGCCAGAAGGAAGCAAGTGCGCTCGCAGCTTACGACGGAGAATTCTTACCTGTCATGAAAGAAAAAATATCTATTCAGCAACAAATCGCACTGATCAGTATCGTCACAAGTGCAGATAGTTCAAGGGTAGCTCGCTGCTTGGATACACACGTTCTTAGTTTGATTTTCGCATTTGCCTCGACTCCAACTCAACGATCAGTGCAATTGAAGAATTACCACGGCAATTTGTAGGTTTTTGAAAGCAGCTAAATAGTTTATGTTTTGCACTTTTGAAAATGGTTCTCTGTGGGTACGGCTATTCGTCCCGTGCATTCTGATAATATTCTGCTCTGTATGGCAAAAGGATACCAGTGTTGGTGTCGCTGGATGATCCTGCGATCCGAATTTATCAACCAGGCAAATGCTACCTCAACTGCCCCACCCGAGTGGGTGATGGAGCCGATTAGGCAGATCACGGCCCACGGATTCATGAAGGACATCATATACCAGCTCGAACTTGTGGCTGGAAGTTGTTTGTTCAGCGTCTGATTTGCCCCCAACTCACCAACGCAACTTACTCACGTGATGCCTTTTCTCACTCGATGTATCGGGTCTCTGTTAAAATTCATCACAACACTAACTCAAGGTTGATCAGCTGCTGCAGCCATTCCAATTGCTCCACTCTAAGCTTTTCATTTTTCGGGTATTTAAAGGAGTCACCTCATGCACGGGTTTACCACCGACCAGGTTTATAAAAGTTCAGGATATTTTGAAACCCGTAATGCTTAAAGTCAGTGACTTGATAATATGAATACGTTCATCTAAACGTCCATGCATGTATGCACAACACTGAAGGAAACCCATATAAAGTTTATATCGTTAATACCCTAGAGTAAGACTCACCAGATTACTAATCGTCGAGCTGGAGTTGAGGCGAAAACAAAAATGCGGCTCAAAATGTGGGCATCCAAGCAGCGAGCAGCTTTCAGGGAAACTATACTCGTCACCACACAGATCAGCGCAACTTTTTGCGTCATGGTGAATTTCTTTTTCATAACAGGAAGGAATTCTCCGTCAAAAGCCTCGAGTTCACTCGCATCCTTCTCGTTTAATGGCTGGTGCATTGATGACCTCAGCTAAATGTTTTTTAGCTCCCGAGCCATCCGTAAACTCAAATTCTTCAAGCAAGAAGTTAAATCAGATACACATACGCTACCACGAATCGTAAGACTCTCGATGGGCCAGCGTTGCAGTGCCTCATTATGATCCGACACCACCGCTCTGAAGTTTTCAAGGTGCAGTTCTTGTAATGCCGGACAAGCGGCGGACAAGTCACTGAGATCCACTTGTAGCACGTTGACAGCACTAACGTACAAACAGCGAAGCCCATGTGTGATGTGCAACAGTAGATCCATCAGCACCGCAACATTTTCGATTGCGACGCTATTCAAATTCAGATATTCACACATCATTTTCTTGCGAAAGCTTGGGTGTTTCGAATCGAGGGTAAATTGCATGAGGTCACCGAGCCATCCCTTGCAAACGCCATACCCAGGAACAACAGTGTGTACACAACCCAATACATCGCCAGGATTGCAAACGGCCCGGCAGCGATGTTCACTGGAGGTGACGCGAATAATGCTGCCAGGTTCTATAGACTCGTCGAGCTGCAATTTCGCTCCTTCTCTGATATCAACGAATCCGTACTGTGTAGAGTTCATCGCTCCTTGCTCCAATATTGGTTGAGGATAGTTGGTCTGCAAGACTTGTTTAATGGCAACCAAGTCAGCCTCTGTCAGGGTACATGCGTCAATTGATACTTCGGTTGGAACAATCTGTGACACCCCCCACAGCACAGTGCATATGTAAGCCACGACCACCGTTCTCCAGTCACAGAAAGCACCTTTAGCTGTGAAATGCGTATATGCAAGGACAATCCGCAAGTACTGAACAAGTCCCAGCAAACACCGCATCTGGTATTTGGAGGCAAGACAACTCAACTTCGTCACTTGCCGTAGGTCCACCTTTGATACAACCGTTCTCTGGATCGATTAGTGATTGACCGCAAAGTAACGTACTCAACAAAGCTCCAATCTGGCGCTCATGTGCGGTGTGATCAGCCTACAATAGTCAAATTCGACATTCAATTGTGGAGTTGTTGTTTTAGTCAGCGCCTTCAAAAACTCCTAGATCTCTAAATCTCCCGATACCCGTACATCCAAGTAAAAAGCAAGGTCGCTGTTGTAGCTGCCACTGGTCCGTTAGCTTTGCTGCATCACCAATAGCACACAGCTGGACAACTGGAGGAACTCTCAAGCTCATCAGTCTCCGAACCCCAACCAATATCGAAATTAAGTTCTCAGCAGGTGCATTCACATACTGCGCACCATCAACTTGTACATCGTGAAATGTACCATTCCAGCCAATCTCAAAACAATCCGATTCTTTGTAGAGGGCAGTATCCTCAATCCCCATCGCTTCCAACTTGCTCCAAGCCACTTGAAACTCCGACGAGTACCCCCACGTATCCGAGAATCCGAGCAGGGTGCCCCACGTGACCGGTGATTTTACTGCAGCAACATCATTTGACGGTAGATGCTCAGATATATGCAGATACCATTTGGGGTAGGCACGATAGTAGTTGTTACTCCTCCTTTGACCAGTTCCCGAATTTCTAGAGAAGAATTTCGCGAAAGCTCGATTGTTGACGACAGAGAGAGCGGTAAATAGTTCGATTGCCTCGCACAGACGTTGCAATTGTGTTGCATCACTCCGACTCCGTTCATCCACTGGAAAATCCACGTATATCGTCTGCGTTAGGGCACAGAAGCTTGGAATTTCTAGTGAGGCATCGAGAACTCTAGTTCCTGTTTTCAACTTGTTTTGCAGAACTGCATACCAAGGCTCCAGAAACGCGAACTCAAGAGCCATTGCCACTTACTCTGTCTCCCTTCAACGTTCGGAGAAATTGCAAGAATGGTGGCAAGTTGCTAGTTGAGGGCTGCAAATTAGTCTACACCTCTCATCAACTAAAGTAATCGAAAACTATCTTTCACTTTCAAATATTCCAAACTTTGCGGGCACTCTAACAGTTCACCATTGTATGCCATTTCCCCCATCTTCGAGACCTTGTCTTCTTCAACAATGAGTTCTACTGCGTCAATTGACCAGCAACGCCAAATCCAACGAGTGGGCACCACATATCTGTAGCTTGGAACTTTGGACGACCACAGCACGCTGTTCGACTACAAAACAACAACCACTAAAGCATGCAACGTACCAAAGAGCCATAAAGTAAAACGCGCTGACGTCCCAGTAAATATTATGGAATGCAAGTTCGTAGTTGGTGTCCTGGCCGCGCAGTTATCGGCTTTTGCGCGTCAAGCTATAAGGTCAACAAGCCAAACATACAGCTGCAAAAACGGGAGCAGACCATTTCCCACGAGGCCGCTCTTCTCTAATGGAGGCAGTCTCTTTTTTGGCAAATTACGTCGCTGCAGCCGCACGCTGCCGCACGATGAGGAGAATAAACACCAGCAGCAGCACTGCAAGCACCGAGATCAGGCCCAGCAGCCAGGCATTCCAGCGGGTCGAGTCTTCCCCGGCAAGCTCCTCGCGGTACTTTTGCGCCCAGTTGGGCACAATCATCAGGTCTGGCCGTTGCCGATAAAGCTCCTCCTTTTCGCGCGGCGTCAGTCGTCGCATCATGGATCTGACCAGTTTTTTGCGTTTCTTCTTGCTCCTTGGCGTAAGCTGTCCGCCATTCTTGCTGCTGTAGTTGAGTATCTGCGGTCTCGGGCTGCCGTTTCCATTGGCGGCGCCGTCTCCGTCTGCCGTCATGAGCGAGTGCGTCTCCTGTTTGTCACTGTCGTCCTCATAGAACTCTTCATCGGCATCCAGCACGTCTTCGTGCCACTGGATGCCCTTCTTCTTCTGCTTGGTGCTGGACGTTCTCTTCTCTGGCTCCAGTGCTGCAGCTGCAGAATAAGCCGAGATGCGTTTCAGCGCCGGTCTGAGTTTGGGCGTCCTGAAATGTTTGCCGTCTCCATGGGTCGCATCAGGAGAGAGCTGCAGTCCGTCTCCGTCCGTGTCCAGATCGTCCAGCTTGGACATGTTGGCCGAGGGCGAGGACCCCGAAAGAAGATCGTACTCTTTTGTTCCTGGCTTGACGAGCTTCTTGGCGCGTTGCAAGGAGCTGGCGAACGCGCCGCCAATGATGTTAACAGCTTCTGCAGGGGACATCTTGGGGGCCGCGGTGGCGCTTATCTCCTGGTCCAGTTCGACCATCTCCTTCACTTCATTGGCAATAGCTTTGGCTCGACGATGAGCCACCTCCATGGCGTGTCTGGACACTTCAGGGGAGAAGAGCGATGTGTCCACATAGTCCCGCTCTTCCACTGACAGTTTCTGGGTCATGACACGCAGCGGGGGCAGCGCGTGCTGCTGGTTGTTGCTGTCCGAGTGTCCTCCGAGGTCCACCTCTACCACAACCGAGTCGTGCACCTGTTTAATGGACGGATTGTGGACGTTCTTGTGCTGTGTATTGTCCTCTTCGTCGCTGTCGCTGTCCGAGACGGGCACAGGCACTTCGGGGGACGATCCGTCGTCCTTGGACGTCTTCAAAGACGCCTCCAGAGTGTCCACATTCAGCACCGTCGAGGTGGACGCTGTGGAGGACGTAGAGGGCGCGTCATCGTTCAGAGACACCGTCTCCATGTACAGACTGGACGCGGTCGTCATTTGCGCGGCTTGTAGAGCGAGTTACGGCGCCGGAGTCGGATGATTCGCGAGAGGAGAGGCTGGCAATGCGTGTGTGCAGGGCGCAGGGGGGACGGTCGGGGCGCGAGGGACGCAGGAGACGACGCCGCAGCCTGCACTGGACCTGTGCTCTTCGCTCTTCTCGCTGAGTGAGTCTGGGGTCTGTCTATCCGCACGTGCCCACTCCCGAATAGAATAATAGTGCCGTGGGAGTACGGAAGAGGATGTCGAAAGTATAGTGAACAGACCTGTGGTACGGAATAATGACTGTTGAACCGTTGAAGCGGTCCAGTTTAAGTGGGGTGGTCCCTGTTTTTCGGTGTTCTGTTTTGGCAGAACACTTATTACGGAACGATATGAAGATGTTCATCGCTGCGTTGTGCGGGCTCTGCCGTGTGTGGCTCTGATGATGGCAAAGTATCCATCCGATCAAAGGTGTCTTGCTATGGCATTGATGTTGCAGTTATTTGGTCAGCGAAACTCGTAAGTCTCTCCGTCTAAAACAACACGTAGGCGATCGTGTCGCCCAGCGTCCCGCCGATCATCGTGCCGATACCTGGTCGCACCACGGTGCCCACCGCCGCCCCCACGCCGCCCGTGATGATGGCCAGAGCCGAGCGAGAAGCGTTGCGGCCCGTGTTGGACACGAACGTCGAGAGCGCGTCCTCCTCCTCGTCGCTGCCGCTACTCTGGACTCCCTCCTCAATGGACCGCAAGTTCTTCTTGGCCTTCTTACCTCCTTTCCTGGACACGAAGCGTCGGTACAGAATCACCACAAGCTGCTGGGTCTGTTGTAACAAAACAAGTAGCAGCAAACAACATCAACCAATGTAGATAACCAACATGAGAAGCAACCAAGAGAGTAATTGCAACGCACCTCCTCCACCAGGAAAATAGCCAGGTGGCTCAGCACATTGGCCCGCATGCCCGTCTTGACCATGAGCGTGGCCGCCGCCAGTCGACTCGACGTGCGCGCGTACTTGCGCATAGCCGACTTGCTGATGTCTATCGATCCATTGTTATGGTATCAGTCCCCCAGCTATCACCACCTCCAAATACCAATTGCAATACCAAAACCCCTCTCACCTTTGATGAGTTTGCTGACGATCTGTGGGCGACAGAAGCGTAGCGCCACCTCCTCGAGCGACCGCACGTACGTCGTGATACTGAGCGACTTGCCGAACGACTTGGCACTCGCGAGACTGAACTCCTCCACCGTAGGGGCCACGAACTCCTCCTTGTCCTCCGCTGCAGCGTCCACGTCCTCGAATTCGTCCTCACTGGACGCCTCGTCGTCCGAGACCTCCAAGTCCAGCGACGCCACGTACGCGTTGAAGATCATGAGCCCTTGCATGGCAGCGGAGCGAGCCGCCAAGATGGCTACATCTCGTGGGTAGAAGTGTTTGAAGAAGGGCTTCTTGTCCACCAACGAGTAGCTCTTCTGCGGCTGCGAGGCGGCCACGACGCTCATGGTGGCACAGGGAGGAGGAATGGGGACAACAGCCTCTGGCCTCAATGTATCAACGGCCAGACGCTCCGGCCGTGTAGGCTGCAGTAAGTACGATAGCACAAAGATATGTGTCAATAGTACTACAGAGTACCGTTGATGTTTGGTAATTGAAACGCAACAATACCATTTAAATTCTACATGAATCAATTGTAACAGTGAAAACTTCGCCTATTTGTACACGTATCCAAATCGAGATTGACAGGTTATTGATTCGCATTCTCTCATTATATCATTTCCGTTAGTACTTGCATTACTACTCTAATTACTACCCCTCGTTTACCAAACTTTTCGTCAACGAACTCACTTCGACATCTTGCATCAACTGTCCTCCTCTTCCTCTTCGTCGATGGATTCCTCCAGCCTCCAGCGCGTGTTCCGCCGCGACGCATGTGCCAACCGCGTGGTGCTCGTCACGGGCGGCGGCTCCGGCATCGGCCAGGAGATCGCGCTCACGTTGGCCGAGTACGGAGCCAAAGTCGCCGTCTTCGGGCGTCGCGAGTCGGCGCTGCAGAGCACCCTGACGCTCCTGCAGCAGCGGGGCGTGGCCAAGGACAACTGCATGCTCGTGCAGGGCGACGTCCGGTCGGCCGAGAGTGCGGACGCGGCGGTGCGTCAAGTGGTCGCTCGCTTCGGCTCGCTGGACGTGCTGGTCAATTCGGCGGCCGGGAACTTCCTGGCGCTGGCCGAGAAACTGTCCACGAACGCCTTCCGCACGGTCATGGAGATCGACGCCATCGGCACCTTCAACATGAGCCGCGCCGCCTTCGAGCCGCTCAAACGCAGCGGCGACGGACGCATCGTCAACATCACAGCCACGCTGCAGAAGCCCGCGACGTGGTACCAAGTGCACGCGTCGGCGGCCAAAGCTGCGGTGGACAGCATCACTCGATCGCTGGCACTGGAGTGGGGACAGTTCGGCATCCGAGTCACGGGGGTCGCCCCGGGACCCATTGCCGACACCACTGGAACCGCCAAGTTGGGCGGAGACGTGGACCCGGAAGAGAGGAAGAAGTTCATGGCCAGCACCATCCCCGTCGGCAGAGTGGGCGCCAAGACGGACATTGCCTCGGCCGTGCTCTACTTGGTGTCGCCCGTCGGGAACTTTGTGTCGGGAGAAGTGCTCATCGTGGACGGAGGACACTATCTCTACAAGAAGCCGGTCATGCCGCGCGAGACGCTGGAGAGCTGGTCCAAGAAGATGGAGAAGAAGTCGCGCGTTGTCGCCGATTCCAAGTTGTAAGTCGGTTGTGTTGGAGCAGATGAGTTACGTACGCAGCTGCACATTTGTACGAAAACCAACAAACACACTTTATTCAACATTTTACTGACTTCTCGATTTCTGCGTGATAATTCTGCTAGAAAACGATGAAGTTCTTGTGCTTCTTTATCTCTGCGGTAGCAACGAGAATTCCTATTGTCCGTCAGTAAAACTTTACGCATCGCTGGTCTGGCGTGGAGGCAAACACGAAGATGAGACTTAGTGCGAGCGCGTCCAACAGTTGAATCGATTTCAGATCGTCAGTTGAGCAACTGAGAGAACTTCTGACCTTCACGGCGCTGATCATCGCAGCTTTTGAGCCAAGAGGGAATTTCTCCTTCGTCACTGGCAAAAACTCTCCATTGTGTTTGTGCAGTCGTTTCTTGGCATCCGCATCAAACGTACATGTACGAGAGTAGCGGGGATAAACCCACAGACGGGTCAGTTCTCGAGCCATTCGGGATGTGCGATCACTTAAGCATGGACCGAGGTCGGGAAGTGTTGTAGTACCGTTGATTCGAATCTTCTTGACTGGCCAAGCGCGAAGTACATCGTTATAGTCCGACAGAACCACTTTACACCCGCAGCATATCGTGAGTTTTTCTAGAACGGGGCAAGCCATAGCCAACACGCTGAGATCCACAGGAGCCCAATCTTCTCTTCCCGTCTTCTGGTAATTACCAAACCAAAGTGTCTTCAGACGTGTACCGAACATGGCCAATGCTTCCATCACCAAAATTCCTGCACTCTCTGCAACTGGATATTTAAACGTTAATTTCATAGTGTGCACACGATCCAATTGCTCTTGAGAAAAGCTGCGATGATCAGCGCTCGTGAAGGTCAGAAGTTCTCTCAATTGCTCAACTGACGATCACTTTGCCATACAAATGCCGTAACCAGGCACAACAGCATCAATTGAATCTACTGAGGACGCAGCATTATAGAGCGCACGACATTAAATCGAACGTGACAGTACCAGGTTAAGCGTTTTGCCGCCAACTAGTTTCGTCATTCGCACTTCCGCTCCCTTGTGTAAATGAGCAACCCCATACTTTGGTTTTATCGACAGTCCCTCCTCTGAAATCGGGGCTGGGTACCTCTTTTTCATCACTGCTCTGATGGAGGCGACGATCGATTGTGTCAAGTTGAGTTCATTTCCACTTGTCGGATGCCAACACGCGATGATCCACAAAACAAAGCGTAGATTATCCATACCACTGGATCTGGTAATTGTGCTCGCCGCAGGTAACGCGAGAATCGACGGCTCGGAGAATACTTGAGGGAGTTTAACGTCTTCGCCAGCACCAACTCCGACACTGCCGAACATGTTGCAGCTAATGCATCTTCTTCAGCTGTGCATTCCAGTTCAAACTCTTCATACTCCACATGACGCACAATACACGGGAATCATTGGTTTCCAACTCTCGCTTCACATGTTGAGCGTCCACACAGCACTGCACTCAACAGATACCCGGCATTCATCACAACTGGCGGCTTATTGGGAACATCTCTGGTATCGATCGCAAATCTCCATATCTTCACGGTAGTTAGGGATAGTGCCAACGCCATCGAGATTGATTGAGACGTACCAAGATTCAAATGCTTTACAAGCATGTATGGCAATGGCTTCATCATCTTGGTCTCCTTTTCAAACTGCGGCTCCTGAAAACGCTCGAGCAGGCTTGGCGAGTAATTACTGATAGCCAACTGAGCAGCGAGTGGCACATTTGTATTGAAAAATCTCGTCAGCGGTGGTGAGCATGGGTTTTGTCGCTTCTTCTGATTGATCAGCATCGAATTTTCCCTCTATCGAGGTTGTTCCGTCGTTTAGTTCCCAGGAGCTGACGAGGTTGTTGGGGTTGTACTTCTTCGCTGCATCTTCAGTATCCATCAATCTCAACTTGTTCATGGCTTCTCGAAACGCTGAAGAGTGTTCCCACGGGTCATTTGGGAATCTAAGCATTGTTGCCCAAGTCAATGGTGACTGCATTGTGGCTGGGTTTTGAGCTGGTAACGGTGCTGCCACAATGAACTGTCACCCAGGGTAGAGAGTAATTTGTACAAATGCGACTGAGGTGATGGAGGAAGAATCAAGGAGGCTCTCGAATCCCTTCTTGTCAATGACAGCGAGAAGAGTGAACAGCTCCACTGCTTCTAGAAACCGCTGCGATGACACTCGACCTTTGCTGTTCCACTCGGTCGTCGTAAACTTATGATGGCCATGAAAGCGAGACAAAGGATCCTCCAGCTTCACCACCAACTTCGTAAGAGTAGGCACAGACTCGAAGTTTTCCTTTAACAAGTTACTTTCCAGAACGCCAAGCCAAGGTTCTAGGAATGCCCACTTACTCGCCATGACGGCCACGAAATATCAAGGCTTGTTTGGAAATGGAGTTAAAACGGCTTATGAGACAGGGTAAAACTCTGCTACTTGACTTGTATTCCTGAAATCATCAGCTTCTGGCAATCACATCGATGCATCACCAGCTTGTGCTTTGCTCCGTATCATTAAAATGTATTGTGGCAGACACGAGACTGGCCAGCCACAAAAGTCGTTCTATGTTGCCATGATGGCCTGCAAGCACCTTTGTGTTAGTTCGAAGTGATTGAAATAAGCTGATGATATCACGAATATAGTCGAAAGTTCAGACCCCTAAAAGCCTCACACTTTTCAGCTGACCGTGTTACGAGCAATGACGTCGGAATGGGAGTTTTTGAAGCCTTGGCACACAGTTCTGCTAGGGAGTTTGACAACTAGTGGAGACTCACAAATACGAATTTCGTTTCGCGCTCCTGTTCGCCATGATAGTAGAGAGAGATTGTTTGTGGAAATTCCCATGGACGCGAAGTCTCGACGGAATGTTGTCTGGCTGCAACAGATCCGCGAGGCCATGGAGCTATTTGTCGTCCTCTCCGTCGTGAACAACGCGGCATTCAGAGAGTTTTTGCACCCGATAATGGTAACTCACTCGATTGTCATTATCCAGTATGGTGGCTATGCCCAACAGGAATTCTAGCATCCGATGATCCAGCAGCAAACCAGTCGCCAGTCTCGTGGAGTACTCTCCTGGGATTTTCAGATGATCCATCGATTTATTACTCACCTGAATTTCGATCGGCACTCGAAAAACTGCAAGAATTGGGACTCGAGGAGGCTAGCAAAAAGTCTCTGATCGGTAGATCTGCAATCGGATGGTGTTGTGACTTTTCTGGTTCATACCATTTAGGTCTACAGGACTTCAACCAGTCTGCTGATACAGTAAGTGCTTTCGTGGCTGTAACTCGGGAAATGTTCAGTGCCAGAGCCCCTCCAGTAGTCCAACTGCTAGCCACGTGTGGTGAAGCCAAGATAATGAAGATTTTACAGACACAACCTGTACCAGATACACCATCAGCGTCCGTGATGGCGACGATATCGAATACGATGTTAGCTAAACCCACGCGTTTCGTGGATTATGTTGCAGCACTGGCAGCGTCGGAAACAACGAGGTTTTCCCTGAATTTTGAACGTGCTACGACGGACACTTTACAAGACACGATGAATGTCGGTCTCTTGCTGAACACGTTGCTTTGTGGCAATCCGTTGTGTGTGTCAACATCAGGCCATGCTGAGGAAATTTCACTTCTACCAACACGTTCGCACTTTGACAACCTAGATTTTCGGTGTTCCTCCGTATCGAGCACAGTGTTTGAAGCGAGTTGTTCGGCGGTAGCGGATTTCAGATCGGCCACAAATCTGTCGAAAGTTACCGTGTCTGACTTGGGTGCTGAGAGATGGTCCTGGCTAATGTACGCAATCTGCTGCGGAGCTTCGAACGCCACAGCGCCAACAGTTAAAATGGTAAGAGGAAAGCTGACAAAACCTGACTTGTTGACCATCGAGACAATACTGCGGACATGTTATCCTCGACCAATTTTGCAGCAGAGGCCTGTGTCTCCTGCTCAATATGGATTCGTCGACATCAGTGCAGGAACAGAGTTTCAACTTGGTGGCAACCAGAATGGAGGTAACACACTTCGTGTGGTTTCAGGGGCGTATCGCTTTCGAGCACGTTACAATCCAGCAGATGAAGATAACAATGTCCAAATGATCGTTCCCGGGTATGGTGCTTGCAAAGCGAGACTTGGCGACTCCATTCGATTTATTCCCGATTCTAAGAACTCCATGCTCGCAACAAAACGAGTGGCTGGGTCGTTGAAATTGCACTATGTCAAGGTGGAAAACACGGCGTTGCTGATGGATCTACTAGCATTGGTTACACGTGGTCTCCGTTGCTTATCCCTCCGCGAAGATGAGAGGAACCTGAATCAACTGGATCTCACTGCACTATCAGCTGCATGTCCAGACTTGCAAACACTATCGACCAACAATTTCACGGTGGTGGTGTCTGTGCATGATGATGTCCTGCGTCGCTGGTCTATCAAGGAAATAGACATTACCGCCACCCGTTGCATATCGGACTTGACGCCTTGTTTGACCGACCGCAGTCTACGAATGTCCCGAGAGCTTGTCAAGCTGATGGTAACGTCACCAGCAGGCGAACGTTTCAATGATGTGGAACTCACTCAGCTCCAAGCCCACGACGGAGAATTCCTGCCTGTTATGAAAGAGAAGCTTCCTCTGCACTCAAAGACCGCAATGATCAGCGTCGTCACAAGTCCAAATGGTTTTCAGGCGATTCGTAGGGTGGACGCACATGTTCTGAGTCTCATTTTTGTATTCGCGTCGACTCCTGCTCAGAAATCAGTGTTGGTGTGTGAGTGGCCTTGATCGCTTGGATGCGTGTTTTTTTCAGTATGACCTAGTGTCATGTGCAATCACGCGTGGGGGTCTATTGAACCCAGCAATTCTTCACTTGTGTGTACTCGTTTAATTAGTTTGCGGGACAGCCCATAGCAACTTGGTGACTGGGAAGTCGATAGTTTTATTTCAGCAATCACGCGCAGCGGGAGCCACAATCTCAACTAGTAAAATTGTTAGTTGACTGTCCGTTGCTTGGGTGTTGCTGCGAATTCGAATATTATGCTTAGAATGCTCGAATCGAGATGTCGAGCCGCACTCGCCCTGCCCGACTGGCGAGAAATACGAACATTCCTCTTTATGACGCTAATAAGGGCGACTTTCGATCCGATTGGCACCTTCGTCTTGGCAACAGGTAGATATTTACCATTGAGAGTCCTCAAAGCTTGCACAAGTGTGGAAAAAGGGTACGTTTGGTACATCGGGCGTCTCAATCCGATGCCTACCTCCTCTATCAATCGTGACATTCGTAGTGTTGGATCAACCATTAGCTTCAAAATCGTGGCGAGATCATCAACGTCGTCACTTGACCGGATATCCAACTTCTTCAGTCCCCAAATTTTAAGTGCCTTGTTGCGGCCTGACACGGTCACACTAATACCCGAGAGATAGAGCTCTTCCAAGTGAGGACAAAGACTCGCCAGGACACGTAGATCTAAGCACACACGACGATTTTCTGGTTCCCCCCATCTCGTCAGCGATAGTGATCGAACTTCCTTGCCAATAAACGCGAGCAGATTCGTTACCGCAGCGCCACTTTCAACTTCCATGAAGACCAATCGAAGTGAACGAAGTCCAGGAGAGTTGGTGGTGGCTTCCACCGGCAAAACTACCGAACTATCCCGTGAAAAAGCACTTGTTGCACTCAGTTCTACACGACAAATGCCGTACCCCGGAACAACTGTATCTACCACATTACCACGAGATGTCGGGTCGTAAACTGCGCGGCATACGCAGTTTCGGGACAAAACAAAGCAAGTGTCCGTATTATCTTGCGGGCTCTTGTGCCAAATCGTTGTTCCTGCTTGGATTCGTACAGACCCGTACTCCAGACGACGTGAGCCTGAAAGTAACGCTACCAAGGATGGTTCTGGATATTTACACTCGATCGCATCCGCAACAGCGGCGGCATCTCGTTCGGTCAGTTTGACATTGTCGATCGAAAGATCACGAACACATTTGCTCGACGCATCACTTGCAACAGCAAAGACAATCCATCTCCAGAAGTAGTTTCGATATCTGGGATCGAGGTCCAAGAAACTATCCATGGGATCATAGAGCATTTCCAACTTGACCTTCCTGATTGAACTTGATTCAGCGAGAGCGGCACACAGACCAGCGAATTTCGAGTCGAAGAGGCTACGAATTGCCACCTGAACACTTGAACAGCGTCCTCGGCGTCGACTTGTTGCAAATTCACTGTTTGCTCCTGGTAGTGCACACACAGGTTGCCCACATACCATCGTAGCCACCAGGTATCCGAACTTTGATATATCTAGGCACACATCACCAAGGTCTGCCTTGACGTTATTGGTGTGCAAAACCAGTTGGGAGCCAATATTCGTGTGAGCAAGTGCCACGACGACATCCGCCATATCTCGACCCGTACAAGTCGCAAACGCCGGCGTCACCGTTCAGTACGTTGTGACTCGTTGCTTGACGTACAACATTGTCAGAAGATCGAGTCCAAGCGTCGATTAATCTGGACTGGTCAAAAACTGTATACAGTTATGCACACGGTGGACACTGAAGACGAAAAAGTCCGCCTAATAATTTGGAAAAGGTTTCTACCGTAACAACAGCAGCTGAGTCCCCTCGAACTCCTGTTTGCTGTCTACCACTCATAGAAATTGCACCAGGCCAAGTTGTCCATTTCAAAGAAGCTCGGAGTGTTCCCGTCGTCTCCAGTCCCACACTTTTCAATTTCTCCATTGCATCTCGAAACTCCGACGAGTAATTTCGCGAATTATCTGGAAACCCAAATAATTTCTCCCAAGTAGGAAAAGCTTTTGTTGCAATAGGATCACGGGAGGAAAAGACGCCAGTCGACGCACACTGCCAGGTCGGGTATACATTCTCGAAGTGTAAATACTGAGAGGCTAACGTGGGTCCAACTCCCAACAGGTCGACGAAAATTTCCCGAACTGCGAAATTCTTCACGGCCGCCAACGGATGTCGTCGTGGCACTTGCTCACACGAATATTGGCTCCCAACTGGTTTTGCATACCAATAACGTCAAGGCAGACCTTGGTGATGTGTGCCTATATATATCAAAGTTCGGATACCTGGTGGCTACGATGGTATGTGGGCAACCTGTGTGTGCACTACCAGGAGCAAACAGTGAATTTGCAACAAGTCGACGCCGAGGACTCTGTTCAAGTGTTCAGGTGGCAATCCGTAGCCTCTTCGACTCGAAATTCGCTGGTCTGTGTGCCGCTCTCGCTGAATCAAGTTCAATCAGGAAGGTCAAGTTGGAAATGCTCTATGATCCCATGGATAGTTTCTTGGACCTCGATCCCAGATATCGAAACTACTTCTGGAGATGGATTGTCTTTGCTGTTGCAAGTGATGCGTCGAGCAAATGTGTTCGTGATCTTTCGATCGACAATGTCAAACTGACCGAACGAGATGCCGCCGCTGTTGCGGATGCGATCGAGTGTAAATATCCAGAACCATCCTTGGCAGCGTTACTTTCAGGCTCACGTCGTCTGGAGTACGGGTCTGTACGAATCCAAGCAGGAACAACGATTTGGCACAAGAGCCCGCAAGATAATACGGACACTCGCTTTGTTTTGTCCCGAAACTGCGTATGCCGCGCAGTTTACGACCCGACATCTCGTGGTAATGTGGTAGATACAGTTGTTCCGGGGTACGGCATTTGTCGTGTAGAACTGAGTGCAACAAGTGCTTTTTCACGGGATAGTTCGGTAGTTTTGCCGGTGGAAGCCACCACCAACTCCCCTGGACTTCGTTCACTTCGATTGGTCTTCATGGAAGTTGAAAGTGGCGCTGCGGTAACGAATCTGCTCGCGTTTATTGGCAAGGAAGTTCGATCACTATCGCTGACGAGATGGGGGGAACCAGAAAATCGTCGTGTGTGCTTAGATCTACGTGTCCTGGCGAGTCTTTGTCCTCACTTGGAAGAGCTCTATCTCTCGGGTATTAGTGTGACCGTGCCAGGCCGCAACAAGGCACTTGAAATTTGGGGACTGAAGAAGTTGGATATCCGGTCAAGTGACGACGTTGATGATCTCGCCACGATTTTGAAGCTAATGGTTGATCCAACACTACGAATGTCACGATTGATAGAGGAGGTAGGCATCGGATTGAGACGCCCGATGTACCAAACGTACCCTTTTTCCACAATTGTGCAAGCTTTGAGGACTCTCAATGGTAAATATCTACCTGTTGCCAAGACGAAGGTGCCAATCGGATCGAAAGTCGCCCTTATTAGCGTCATAAAGAGGAACGTTCGTATTTCTCGCCAGTCGGGCAGGGCGGGTGCGGCTCGACATCTCGATTCGAGCATTCTAAGCATAATATTCGAATTCGCAGCAACACCCAAGCAACGGACAGTCAACTAACAATTTTACTAGTTGAGATTGTGGCTCCCGCTGCGCGTGATTGCTGAAATAAAACTATCGACTTCCCAGTCACCAAGTTGCTATGGGCTGTCCCGCAAGCTAATTAAACGAGTACACACAAGTGAAGAATTGCTAGGTTCAATAGACCCCCACGCGTGATTGCACCTGACACTAGGTCATACTGAAAAAAACACGCATCCAAGCGATCAAGGCCACTCACACACCAACACCGATCTCTGAGCAGGAGTCGACGCGAATACAAAAATGAGACTCAGAACATGTGCGTCCACCCTACGAATCGCTTGAAAACCATTTGGACTTGTGACGACGCTGATCATTGCGGTCTTCGAGTGCAGAGGAAGCTTCTCTTTCATAACAGGCAGGAATTCTCCGTCGTGGGCTTGGAGCTGAGTGAGTTCCACATCATTGAAACGTTCGCCTGCTGGTGACGTTACCATCAGCTTGACAAGCTCTCGGGACATTCGTAGACTGCGGTCGGTCAAACAAGGCGTCAAGTCCGATATGCAACGGGTGGCGGTAATGTCTATTTCCTTGATAGACCAGCGACGCAGGACATCATCATGCACAGACACCACCACCGTGAAATTGTTGGTCGATAGTGTTTGCAAGTCTGGACATGCAGCTGATAGTGCAGTGAGATCCAGTTGATTCAGGTTCCTCTCATCTTCGCGGAGGGATAAGCAACGGAGACCACGTGTAACCAATGCTAGTAGATCCATCAGCAACGCCGTGTTTTCCACCTTGACATAGTGCAATTTCAACGACCCAGCCACTCGTTTTGTTGCGAGCATGGAGTTCTTAGAATCGGGAATAAATCGAATGGAGTCGCCAAGTCTCGCTTTGCAAGCACCATACCCGGGAACGATCATTTGGACATTGTTATCTTCATCTGCTGGATTGTAACGTGCTCGAAAGCGATACGCCCCTGAAACCACACGAAGTGTGTTACCTCCATTCTGGTTGCCACCAAGTTGAAACTCTGTTCCTGCACTGATGTCGACGAATCCATATTGAGCAGGAGACACAGGCCTCTGCTGCAAAATTGGTCGAGGATAACATGTCCGCATTATTGTCTCGATGGTCACCAAGTCAGGTTTTGTCAGCTTTCCTCTTACCATTTTAACTGTTGGCGCTGTGGCGTTCGAAGCTCCGCAGCAGATTGCGTACATTAGCCAGGACCATCTCTCAGCACCCAAGTCAGACACGGTAACTTTCGACAGATTTGTGGCCGATCTGAAATCCGCTACCGCCGAACAACTCGCTTCAAACACTGTGCTCGATACGGAGGAACACCGAAAATCTAGGTTGTCAAAGTGCGAACGTGTTGGTAGAAGTGAAATTTCCTCAGCATGGCCTGATGTTGACACACACAACGGATTGCCACAAAGCAACGTGTTCAGCAAGAGACCGACATTCATCGTGTCTTGTAAAGTGTCCGTCGTAGCACGTTCAAAATTCAGGGAAAACCTCGTTGTTTCCGACGCTGCCAGTGCTGCAACATAATCCACGAAACGCGTGGGTTTAGCTAACATCGTATTCGATATCGTCGCCATCACGGACGCTGATGGTGTATCTGGTACAGGTTGTGTCTGTAAAATCTTCATTATCTTGGCTTCACCACGCGTGGCTAGCAGTTGGACTACTGGAGGGGCTCTGGCATTGAATATTTCCCGAGTTACAGCCACGAAAGCACTTACTGTATCAGCAGACTGGTTGAAGTCCTGTAGACCTAAATGGTATGAACCAGAAAAGTCACAACACCATCCGATTGCAGATCTACCGATCAGAGACTTTTTGCTAGCCTCCTCGAGTCCCAGTTCTTGCAGTTTTTCGAGTGCCGATCGAAATTCAGGTGAGTAAATCGATGGATCATCTGAAAATCCCAGGAGAGTACTCCACGAGACTGGCGACTGGTTTGCTGCTGGATCATCGGATGCTAGAATTCCTGTTGGGCATAGCCACCATACTGGATAATGACAATCGAGTGAGTTACCATTATCGGGTGCAAAAAACTCTCTGAATGCCGCGTTGTTCACGACGGAGAGGACGACAAATAGCTCCATGGCCTCGCGGATCTGTTGCAGCCAGACAACATTCCGTCGAGACTTCGCGTCCATGGGAATTTCCACAAACAATCTCTCTCTACTGTCATGGCGAACAGGAGCGCGAAACGAAATTCGTATTTGTGAGTCTCCACTAGTTGTCAAACTCCCTAGCAGAACTGTGTGCCAAGGCTTCAAAAACTCCCATTCCGACGTCATTGCTCGTAACACGGTCAGCTGAAAAGTGTGAGGCTTTTAGGGGTCTGAACTTTCGACTATATTTGTGATATCATCAGCTTATTTCAATCACTTCGAACTAACACAAAGGTGCTTGCAGGCCGTCATGGCAACATAGAACGACTTTTGTGGCTGGCCAGTCTCGTGTCTGCCACAATACATTTTAATGATACCGGAGCAAAGCACAAGCTGGTGATGCATCGATGTGATTGCCAGAAGCTGATGATTTCAGGAATACAAGTCAAGTAGCAGAGTTTTACCCTGTCTCATAAGCCGTTTTAACTCCATTTCCAAACAAGCCTTGATATTTCGTGGCCGTCATGGCGAGTAAGTGGGCATTCCTAGAACCTTGGCTTGGCGTTCTGGAAAGTAACTTGTTAAAGGAAAACTTCGAGTCTGTGCCTACTCTTACGAAGTTGGTGGTGAAGCTGGAGGATCCTTTGTCTCGCTTTCATGGCCATCATAAGTTTACGACGACCGAGTGGAACAGCAAAGGTCGAGTGTCATCGCAGCGGTTTCTAGAAGCAGTGGAGCTGTTCACTCTTCTCGCTGTCATTGACAAGAAGGGATTCGAGAGCCTCCTTGATTCTTCCTCCATCACCTCAGTCGCATTTGTACAAATTACTCTCTACCCTGGGTGACAGTTCATTGTGGCAGCACCGTTACCAGCTCAAAACCCAGCCACAATGCAGTCACCATTGACTTGGGCAACAATGCTTAGATTCCCAAATGACCCGTGGGAACACTCTTCAGCGTTTCGAGAAGCCATGAACAAGTTGAGATTGATGGATACTGAAGATGCAGCGAAGAAGTGCAACCCCAACAACCTCGTCAGCTCCTGGGAATTAAACGACGGAACAACCTCGATAGAGGGAAAATTCGATGCTGATCAATCAGAAGAAGCGACAAAACCCATGCTCACCACCGCTGACGAGATTTTTCAATACAAATGTGCCACTCGCTGCTCAGTTGGCTATCAGTAATTACTCGCCAAGCCTGCTCGAGCGTTTTCAGGAGCCGCAGTTTGAAAAGGAGACCAAGATGATGAAGCCATTGCCATACATGCTTGTAAAGCATTTGAATCTTGGTACGTCTCAATCAATCTCGATGGCGTTGGCACTATCCCTAACTACCGTGAAGATATGGAGATTTGCGATCGATACCAGAGATGTTCCCAATAAGCCGCCAGTTGTGATGAATGCCGGGTATCTGTTGAGTGCAGTGCTGTGTGGACGCTCAACATGTGAAGCGAGAGTTGGAAACCAATGATTCCCGTGTATTGTGCGTCATGTGGAGTATGAAGAGTTTGAACTGGAATGCACAGCTGAAGAAGATGCATTAGCTGCAACATGTTCGGCAGTGTCGGAGTTGGTGCTGGCGAAGACGTTAAACTCCCTCAAGTATTCTCCGAGCCGTCGATTCTCGCGTTACCTGCGGCGAGCACAATTACCAGATCCAGTGGTATGGATAATCTACGCTTTGTTTTGTGGATCATCGCGTGTTGGCATCCGACAAGTGGAAATGAACTCAACTTGACACAATCGATCGTCGCCTCCATCAGAGCAGTGATGAAAAAGAGGTACCCAGCCCCGATTTCAGAGGAGGGACTGTCGATAAAACCAAAGTATGGGGTTGCTCATTTACACAAGGGAGCGGAAGTGCGAATGACGAAACTAGTTGGCGGCAAAACGCTTAACCTGGTACTGTCACGTTCGATTTAATGTCGTGCGCTTTATAATGCTGCGTCCTCAGTAGATTCAATTGATGCTGTTGTGCCTGGTTACGGCATTTGTATGGCAAAGTTGGAGAATGGGGTGGTTGAGTTTTCTCCGGACATTTTCGAGAGCGACTGCTTTTCTCAAGAGCAATTGGATCGTGTGCACACTATGAAATTAACGTTTAAATATCCAGTTGCAGAGAGTGCAGGAATTTTGGTGATGGAAGCATTGGCCATGTTCGGTACACGTCTGAAGACACTTTGGTTTGGTAATTACCAGAAGACGGGAAGAGAAGATTGGGCTCCTGTGGATCTCAGCGTGTTGGCTATGGCTTGCCCCGTTCTAGAAAAACTCACGATATGCTGCGGGTGTAAAGTGGTTCTGTCGGACTATAACGATGTACTTCGCGCTTGGCCAGTCAAGAAGATTCGAATCAACGGTACTACAACACTTCCCGACCTCGGTCCATGCTTAAGTGATCGCACATCCCGAATGGCTCGAGAATTGACCCGTCTGTGGGTTTATCCCCGCTACTCTCGTACATGTACGTTTGATGCGGATGCCAAGAAACGACTGCACAAACACAATGGAGAGTTTTTGCCAGTGACGAAGGAGAAATTCCCTCTTGGCTCAAAAGCTGCGATGATCAGCGCCGTGAAGGTCAGAAGTTCTCTCAGTTGCTCAACTGACGATCTGAAATCGATTCAACTGTTGGACGCGCTCGCACTAAGTCTCATCTTCGTGTTCGCCTCTACGCCTGCAAAACGATCGGTACGTAGTATTTGGCCATGAAGATGGTGGGGCAAGATATGGAGCAGCCCATATTGGCGAGGTCTTTTGAGTTGGTAGTACTTGAAGTACTTGATAAGCAAAAATTCTTCCGAAGTGGCAAACCCCCTCGGGAATGCTCACAATTGTTGTCTCACAGTATTAACTATCCATTCTTCGAAGTATACAAATGTCATTCATTCAGATGTTGTCAAATACACAGCGCGTTGGGCAGGCGTGGAGGCGAAAGCGAAAAGTAGACTCATGATATTCGCGTCCAGACGATGAAGTACTTTCAAATTAGCTGCTGAACTTGTGGCGACACTTAGCATCGCAATCTTCATCTGAAGTGGGAGCTTCTCTTTCGTTACAGGTAAGAACTCTCCGTGATGAACTACCAGTTTGGTCGCTTCCGCCTCATCCATCGGAGGTTTTCCTTCTCCTGACAGACACCCTTAAATACGTCAGCTCCCGGGCCATTCGTAGTCGCGGGTTCCTCAAACACGAAGATAAGCCAGATACACTTGTTAGCATTTAGTGGCCAGGACTCCAATGACTCGTCATGAGCTGAGACGCCCACCGTCGTGACGTAGCTCATATACAAATCCTGCAGATCTGGGCAGGCCGCGGCGAGCGCAGTCAGATCCACGTGTACTCGGAGCACTTTGTGTGTAGTTCCTACGAGTTTTAAATCTCGAAGACCTTGAGTTGCCAACTTGAGTAGATCCATCAACAAACCATCACTTTCGACCTGCAGGCATTTCAATGTCAATGTGTCACAGGTTCGTTTCTGCCGGAGATTCGGCTTGCCACAGTCGGGAGTAAATTGTATGTCGTTACTAAGTTTCGCCTGGCAAACTCCATATCCCGAAACGATGATGTCCACACAACCTTCCGTATTGGCAGGATTGTACTGAGCTCGACAACGACATAAACTCGAATTCACACGAACGATGAGATTGACATCAACGAGTCCACCGATCTGAAGTTCCGCTCCATCTCTGATTTCAACGAATCCGTACTGGGAAGAGTTTATCAAGCTTTGCTTCAATACTGGTAGAGGGTAGTTGGTCAGCAGAACCGCCTTCATAGCTACAATGTCAGCTTTCGTTAGCCTACTTTCTTCAATTTCGATCTCTTGTATTGTATTATCAGACTCTGCAGAGCACAATGCATAGGTCAGCCACGATCACCGTTCACTGCTCAAAGACACCATCCTTAGCTGCGTAAAACGGAACCCGAGGACAAACTCGCAACTGCCGAGCAAATCCCAGTAAATACCGTAGGTGATACTTCAAAGCAACTTAAGTCAATCCACCCATGGATCTATTGCTTTGATCGCCGTACAACTTGGCCATTCTGTCTTTCCAGCAGACTCAGCGAACAATCACACAGCAAAGTGTTCAATAATTGTCCGACATCCCGCTTTACTTGCACCGTGTTCATCAAAACAAAGTCGAATATCAGTACCAGTCCCGTGGCGTTTGTCTTAGTCACGGCTGCCACCAATTCCTGGATTTCTGCATTTCTCATTACCAGTACAGACAAGAAATGGTATAAAATGCTTGGCAGCTCTTGCCGCTGCCACATCTCCATTAGCTGTGTAACACAGCACAGCCTGTGTTCCATCATCAACAGCATACAACTGAGCAACGGGAGGCACTTTCAAGGCCAGTAAGTCTTGAAACCCAGCCAGTATGGAGGCTACCGAGTCAGCAGGTGCATCAACTCGCTGTTTGCCATACACGCGCGAACTGTGACAGACACGAGTCCAACCCAGCTCAAAACTACAGCTTTCGTACTTTTTGGCAGCACTCTCAATCCCCATCGTCTCAAACTTCTGCATTGCTGCTTGAAACTCCGACGAGTAGCTCCACGAACCAGAAAACCCGAGAAGTGTGCCCCATGTGACTGGGGAATGAATTGCAGCAACGTCACTGACTCAGATACCAGGACGGGTAAACGTGACCGCACTTTTCATTTGGTTGTTGTCGAGTTTCCTCTGAACAAGGAAAGAATTGTGCGAATGCTCGATTGTTGACGAACGCGAGGATAGAAAAGAGTTCCATCGCTTCACAGAGGTGCTGCAGTTGACTTGCATCACGTCGGCTTGGTTCGTCCACTGGTAGCGTTACGTAAAGCTTTTGCCACTTATCAAAACCCCTGGGGCTTACACAAGCAAGCGCGGTTCGTAGGACTGTTGGGGACTCGCTATTTGTTAATTTGTTCCGCAGCACTGCATGCCAAGGCTCCAGAAACTCGAACTCGGCCACCATCGTTCTTGGTTTCTGTGTAGAAATGCGAGATAATGAGGATTTTCCAGGCTGTGACTTGGTACCATCCTAGTCAATACACATCCATCCTGATGTTCTGTACATCCAAACGTTAACTTCGAAGATAATTTCAAGCATACCTCTGCTCTATACTTTTATGCGTCGAACATGCCGAGCTATGGCTTCAACTGCAGGTTGGCGTAGCATAGTTAAATGCGTGCAGTTTGGTATAGCAGTCACACTCTTGATGTCAATTCCCAGCGGTCGATACTGTGAGACGTCCGGGTTCCAATGGTGTGTCATGTACAAGTCTGCTTGAAGCCAAATGGGGCGTTCTGAGGTGTTACAAGTTGCTGTCTCCACCTCAGCGATCGTGTAGGGCTGGTAAATCTCCTCCATAGCGCAAAACTTGCGGTAATTCACTCCCAATGGCTTCAGTAGTGGGTCGCTGAAAGCTTCTCTCGCGTGGTCTTCTATCCTTAGCCGAGCTGCTGATTTTTCTGCCTCAGTCGCTTGTTTAGGTGATGGTAACTCGAAAGGAAGACCATCCAGTAGAACGAGAGGCAACAGTGTCTGACCCTCGTGAACCGCTAAGCGTGCAACTTTATGAGCCACACGACAACCAAACGAGAACCCACCGAAAGCATAAGGACCTTTGCTTTGACGCTCACGGATGATCTCCTAGTACAATTTAGCGAGCTCTTCGATACTACATGTAGAAGGCTGTGCGATTGAGGCAGATTGAGCATTGTCACCAACCGGAGACGGAGCTTGAACACCGACAACTGCAAACGGTAGTTGTCTTGCCAGTTCTAATAGTTTCCACACAGTTCCGTCAGCGTCGTGGAATAGGAACAGTGTTGGCATAGCAACGGATGACTTTGCTGTTGGCCAATTCAACGGCACCAGTGTCTGCGAAGTCCATTCACACAAGTCCGTCATGGAGGCTGCTACAGTACGAGCCATTTCAGGTAGTGATGCTGCACGAAAGAATTGATCGAGAGCAAGTGAAAGTCCCCGTGCTTTGGCCAATGCAATAGCACGGATAGCTGCAAGTGAGTCGCCGCCTAGTTCGAAGAAAGACCGTGACAGAAGTCGCTCTTCCTGTTGATCAGCATCAGAATCTTCATCGTCCAAGTGCTCCAGGTCAAGAGCTTGCACCCAAACTTGCCGTAAAATGTCTTGCGCAAGTTGCATCGTGATCGTAGAGCCAATGCTCGTTGTCTCTTTGCCTCTGCCCTTAGAGGTTGCACCACAACCAGAGTTTAACGAGCTCGCTAATGCGCGAAGGTCTATCTTTCCATTGGGAGTTCGTGGCCAACGACTCACGATTCGAAGTGTCTGAGGTACCATGTGCATCGGAAGATGTTCACCGAGGTAGACGCGAAGTTCGTTCAGGTATTCTTCTCCATTTGATTGATCGTTGACGTCATGGGCAAGCATGATAAAAGCTGCAAGAGTAGATGACGCTTGAGGGTGGTTTGACTGGGGGACGATCAGTACTTCAGCAGCCTTAATGCTCGAGTGGCGCAGCAAGACGTTGCGAACTTCCTGTAACTCGATACGCATCCCATGGAGCTTCACTTGCTCATCTGTACGCCCGAGGAAAACCAAATCACCACTTGGTAGCCACTTGACCAAGTCTCCAGTCTTGTACCATTTCCGTGCATGCGTCGAGGACTTCACCACAGAAGCGATTTCTTGGAGATCTTCATGCCGAATGAATGACTTCGGGGTGAGATCCGGTCTACGCCAATACCCTCGAGCAACACCCGCACCACCGATGAAGAGTTCGCCCGGGACATTTACTGGTACAAGTCGTTTCTGGGCGTCTAGTACGACTACAGGGTGATCATCGATGGGTTTTCCGATTGGTACGCTCTGCAATCCTTCAATGATACTCGACTCTCTTTGCAATGCCATCTCTCGGGGCAGTCGGAAAGCTGTGGATGTTATTGATGCCTCGGTTGGTCCGTACTCGTTCACCAAACACGTTGTGCTCTCTTTGTGTTTCAGGTAAAATTGACATGCCAATTCAATCGGAAAGGCTTCACCCGCGAGTACAACGTGTTTTACGGAGGCTGGAAAGGAATCATCCCGTTCACTCATAAACTCCATGATCAGCGCGAAATATGACGGAACAAACACACAGAACGTGATCCGTGGCGTGGCGAGCAGCAAGTTTCGCATGTAGTGTAAGTCGTGTAAGCCTTTCGGTCGAGTGATTCGAGCACTTCCTCCGACAAGCAAAGGCGAAAAGAGTTGAGAGAGTGAACCGTCCAATGTCGTCGGTGTACTTTGCAGGAACACATCGGATGTGTCCACCTTGTAGGTACGAACTGTCCACCAGAGTGTCGTCATTAGAGCAGCGTGGGGCACTACGACACCCTTCGGATTGCCCGTTGACTACATCAGCAACAAATGAGCAACACCAGCACAGAGGAGAGAAATGTTAGAAACTGTAAGAGGAGGATGAAAAGCAACTTGAACTGACGTACCCCTGAGGTGTACATGATGTATGCAGCCGCAAGGTGAGGGTCCCGCGAGTCTTGTTGCAATCGTAAATCGCATCTTGAATATTCATCACTGACGTTGCTTGTTTGTTCGGTGAGCAGGTCAACGTGTTCATAGCATAGTACACATGGCGCTAGGTCATCGTCATCTTCCGAGCCTCGTATTAATGAGGCCGACAAATATTGAGCTGTATCGTAATGCTTTCGCTGTGTGATGATCACTTGGACTCCGCTGTCTCGAGCCATATACCTCAAACGCTCACGAGGAAATTCAGTATCGAGCGGCACAAACACGCTTTTTAAACGCAGTACGCCCAGCATAGCTGCAACATTTTCCAACCCTCGGTCTAGTAACAGCCCGACGTGAAGTTCCGCGGCACAACCAGGAATGTCAAGCATTGCTAGTGCTTGAGTTACTCGTTCTCTACGGATCCACAAGTCTTGATACGTCCACTGTGCGCCTTCAAAGTGCAGTGCAGGATTCTTTGGGGTTCTACGTACTTGGAAAAGTAGACATTCGTTCAAGAATTCCGATGAAGGTTTTGTGCGGGGGCTTGGAGACGAGGTTACTACGTTGGGCATTCCCCATTTCGAGACGAGTTGTCTTCGTTCAGAATCTGAAAGCATACAAACGGATGGCGTTCGCACTAACATCGTGGGCGCGTTTGTAACCTGTTCCAGCAATGTCAGGTAGTAGTGTGAAAATCGTTTGATGGTGGACCGGGTAAATCGAGAAGTTGGGTACGCTCTGCTGATGATCCTTTGAGGTGCCGATACCGCATGGACAGCATGAGATCAAACTTCGCAGATTGGTGCGGCAACGGCAGCTCTGTGTACTTTTCAGTTCTTGAGTTCTCATTACCATCTCCGTCACTTTGTTCCCATGAAAACATGATCTGGAAAAGTGGGTGCTGCCACCGCCGCTCGATACTTCCACTCATATCCTGGCTGCTATGAGCTGAGGCGCGCAAGTGTTCCAACACTTTATGAAAGGGGATATCCATGTGCTTGTAGGCGTCAAGAACAGTCTTACGCACAGAAGTCAGTAGAGCATTAAAACCTTCTTGCCCAGTGACTTTTGCTCCTAGACGAAGTGGACAAAGTATCCCATCACAGATTGCACTTCAGTAGGTCCCCGACCCGAGGAAGGCGCTCCAATTACAAAATCATGCTGCCCCGATAAGCGCTCGATCATCACGTAGTAAACGGCAAGAAGTCCCATAAACATACTTGCGCCTTGAGCGTGACATAGCGCCGAAAACTCTTTCTGCAAGGCACGTGACGATCTGAACAACACGACATCCCCCTTTGTAGCGGTCGTTTCTGGTGCGATTGGATCCTCTGATCGATCACCGATTAACTTGCAAGTGTTAGCAACGTCGAATGGCAGCTCAAGCAATGGAGGAACACCACCGTCAGTCAATTGCTTCATCCAATATTGCAACGATGGAGCCATGATCCCAGAGCGCATTTGCGAGCGCTGCCACACAGCAAAATCTCGATAAGTCAAGCGAGTACTGCTGGAGGCCTCACTCTCGAGCTGCTGCACTAATTGTGTCGCAGAAGCTTCATTGTTTTGCACGAATTGACCATACATTTTGTGAAAATCGTTCCAGAAGAGCTGGCTGGAAGCCGCGTCTGTCACGATATGGTGTAGGACCACTGCAAGAATCCACGGCGACGAGGAATTATGATCTGGGCCAGTAAATGCGTATATCCGAATCGGTGCCAGATGCGCCAAATCAAACGGTTCGTCAATAGTCTTCGCCACAAACGAAGCGATCTCCACATCCTTCTCCGAGTCTTCCCTGCTCTGAGATCCTAACAGATCACACTCCACGACAGTAAGAACGCCCAGCCCACCTTTAAAATGCGCCAGCGGATACACAATCTGCATGGGTTGTCCTCCTGCACTCGCATCAACATCAAAGCACGTCCGTAGCACTTCGTGCTGGGTCATCAGTGCGTCGCACATGCTTTCCAACGCCGACAAGTCCAACCGAACGCCATTAAACTGCAACGCTCGCACCACGTTGTACGTCGTGCTGGACGGCTGCAGCGCCTGCAACGCGAACATTTGAAGCTGCGAGTACGATAACTCACACGACACGTTAGCAGTCCTGGATGCCAACCCTGGACGCAGCGTCAGCCTGTCCTCTTGTCCCTCCTCCTGGTCGTTGAGCATCTGCTTCACTGCATTCCGCAGCGTCTTCAGTCGTCGAACTCTCGAGCTCTTGGGCGGTTTCCTGTAGTCTGTCAATCGTGTGTCATTGTCTCCGAACAGCAGCAGCTGCAGCCAATGCACCGCCACATCCACTTGTCCCTCTTCCAGAGCACGAGTCAGCGCCGCGAATCCCTCCCCATCTCCTTGCCATGGTCGTGTATTGACGCGTTGCTTAGTAATTCGCCAGCCAATGCTGCATTTTCCACGTGCATTGCGCGCCAAGAAGAGCTCCAAGTGTGCGGTGCAGCAACCGTTGGGAACCGTTATCGGGTTTTAGCCAATGACGTGGCGGCAGATCGCCACATTGAAGTGGACAATTGTTGAATGAAATGTAGCTATGTTGTTTTGGCAATGGTCTTACAAGCCTTGGAGTGATCAATGGGGCGCTTCGTTGCCTACTGCGACAGTATGGAGAAACGATAGGGCTGCAAAGCTGTATTTATTTCCTTCATTGCACCCTAAAAGTTCAACTGAAAATACGAGAAAACATGAGCGTTGATCAATCTACTTAGGTAAATGGTAAGTCTTGACGCAGCTTGACGATGGATGCCGTAACATCTTAACTATATGCTGTCCTGCAACGTATATGTCGAGACACTACATTCATAATTAAAGCGTGTGATGGCGGAAAGAAAACTCGCATTTCAAGTTCTACATGTACGTCGAACATTCACGATGATCTCTCCCCCAGTGTTGCTGAACTGCATCACTCTGCTGCGCGTGATAACGCAGGTTTTTATTCACTCCACGCCATTCGGAAGATGTTGTAGGCCAAGCACGCATGGCGAGGATAGCGAGGATGCTATTGTAGTAGCGTTAGTAGAATTTTCAAACAGTTTGGGTAGCTATGAGTCTCTATGGCACGTTCAGACGAGTTCTTCAAGCGGGTTTATTGGCTTTAATCGGCTGAGGCTTTTGCATTTTGCATTCGAGATGAGATTGGATGCCAAGGTACGAAAAATCAAGAGGGGCTTTAAAAGGCTCTCTTGGTTCTATAGGAAGCTGACTTTTCAAGCATCAAAGTGCTTTGCACCTTGTCCAGAATCCGTCTGTGGAAGGGGAAGATAAAGTGTCTGCGCTCTGAAGAAGATCAGGGATCACGACTTGTGTTTTTCGGAAGGCTGACATGTTACTTCATGTAGAAGCAGAGATCCACACTGCTGAAAACTGTGTGCTATTGGTCACGTCTATCATCACTATAAGTTCCTTATATGCGGTGCGTTCTTCAACAATTGTGCTTCCAAACCTCATTCTCCAGCCATGTTGGAAGATCGCCATCAATTCATTTCACCTGCTAGTGAACAGCCCTCCACAAAGATACCAAGCACAAGTAACGAACACCCTCGCATGAACTCAACAGCACAGCTTTAAGCAAGAAAACGCACGCAGTTGGTGTATTTCTCACTGGGGGGGGGGTGCAGCTTCAATTGGTCGCGTAGCTAGCGTCTCTCTCTCTCTCTCTTCAGTGGGCGGTTGGTTCCTCCCTCCCGTCCTCGCTCCTTGTACGCGCTCTCCCCCTTTCTTCTCGTTCCGACGCCTAGTGGTGGCTGTAGTCGAACTTGCCGTTGACCTTCTTCCAGTAGTTACTCTTCTCCTTGTCCTCCTGCGAGGCGCCACGGGCGGGCAAGACGCCGCAGATGACCCAGGCGGCCGCGCCCGCGATGAGGAACGGCTGGAAGTAGGCGCGCTTGGCCTCGTGCGCCAGGAACTTGGTGTACGGCAGCTTGTGCCATCTCACGGTCTTGGAGGCAACCATCGCGACTGTCGGTAGAGCTCTGGGGCTTGACACTGGAGACTGGGGACTTTTGTGCGGCTGGAAAGAGGGGGCGACAGAGGGCCACAGATCTGACAACGAATAGACTGGCAGAGTCGGTGCAACGGGTTAGAAGGGGAACCTGAGAGAATGCATATTCGCACTTTAGAGAGGGCAACATGCTGGTCAAACGACGTCGACAACCGACGTTTAACGAAGGGGACGGAGATGGCAACGTGCTTCCAACATGCATTAGAGATGCAGCACCATGACTATGTGGGTGCTGTGTGCTACAAAACGTTTTCATTGTGAGGACAAGACAGCATGCAGACTCGACGAAACCAAGCATGTCAAAAAGGTGAGCAGAGTGTTTGAATGTGAAGGGCGCGAAAGGAACTGAAACACTGTGTGGTGCACGCCGCGACCACAAATGTCAGTAGTGCTGGCAAAGGATAGCGCATCACAACATCGCAGACTAGAAGCGAAGAAGAGAGCAGACTACACTTGTCGTTCAGCGAGCTGCACACACCGAAGGCGAAAGTCTCTCCTGCTGACTGAATAACCAGTCACCTGAGCAGCCGCGCGCCATCAACTCGAAACCTGCTGTCACCTGCCACCAACCTTTGCGTCCTCCGTCTCCCTTCAGCCCGCACCTGCTACCTGTATACGCCTCCCTGTGAAGCACAACGAAGGAAACCTGCACTGCAAGACACGAGCGACTCAACGAACGAAGACGCTTGAGCGAAGCCTTTGAATTCACCGGAAGAATAGACGCGCGAGTCCATTACGGATGGTTAAGCGGGATCAGACGGTCACAGTGGCTGGCAATGTCTAGTAGCAGCGCTCGAGAGCTCCGATTAGTAGTCCTCGTCTCCGCCGAACATGTCCATGCCGCCGCCAAGGTCCTGCAATCATCAAACAACGTCACACCGTCAGTCTCTTCCTCTAACCTCCTCTAATCCCAGTCACCAATGCACGTACGGCCTCCTCTTCCTCCTCCTTGGGCTTCTCCTCCTCCTTGGCAGCCTCAGCGCCGGCGGCGCCAGCAGCGGCGCCCGGGGCGGCAGCGGCACCGCCAGCGGCGGCTCCGCCCGTGGAGATGAGCTCGACAATCTTGCCCTCCTTGGACAGCAGCGACGAGAAGAGCGTGGGCCAGTAGGGCTCCACCTCGTTGCCCGACGCGTGCAGGATGTGGTGGATGGCCTCGGGCGTGATCTCGTGCTCCCCGTCGAAGAGGATCATGGACGCGTACGCCACGCACAGTTCGTCGTGCTGCTCCTTGGTGATCGTCGACATTCTTCCGCTCTGGGGGCTTTCGCTTTCGGCAAATAAATGCCCCGCGGCTCTCGACCGACCCGGAGGTGCATTGGTTGGCCGCGAGCCGCTTTTGGCCCCCGAGCGCTCGACTAAGTACGATTTGGGGAGGTTGCGCCAACGACCCGGCTTGGAGCGACATGCCGGCGGAAGGTTGCGCGAGTAATTACTCTTTTTACGAAGAGGATGCAAATTACAACGATAGCAATAGCAAATACCCATGATGTACTGGGACAGCTATCCCAATACTTTGTAAACTACATATATACCCGTTGCTGACTAGTATGATATACGTCTATTTTTGCAATTTAAGGTTCCTGTACGTCGCTGACCAATTTAAACCAAATTGCAAGCGCGCCTTCTTCAGGCGGCACAGCGCAGACGGAACGTCTCCATGCGCGTCGGCAGCGAGGCCAGCAGGGCTTCCGGCAAGTGGGCGGCGCGTGCGTCTCTCGACCCGTTTGCTTCTCCCTCTTCTGACGCTTCAACGGGCGCGAACGGCCTCGAAACGGCCGAGAGATCGTCGGATCAAGTGCGCGACGGCAAGGAGAACCGCGTGCCGGTCTCTGGGCGTCTCTGGGGCCACCCGAACGTCTCCATGAGTCGCGGAGGGGGACCATCACTCACACAAGATCAAATTCCGTCGTCGCTGCTTGGAAAGCGCCCGAATCCAGCTCAAGACGCCCAGACAAGGACTCCCAAGCCTTTTTACGATGGAAATGAGGACGAAGACGCCGACAGAGCGAGGCGAGACACTCTGGCGGAGGCGAACGCTGTGACGTACTTTGAGGCCCGTGCTCTAGAGCTCCATGGCACGTCATTGGGGTCGTTGGAGTTGCCGGAGGACGCAGAACAGGAACAGGAACAGGATTCTACGTTGATTGTGGACGATTTCAGCCACGTGGGTCACATCCGCTTCGGTGCAGTGGCACTGGGTGAAAGGAAGAGCAGACAGTTGACGCTGGAGAACCCCAGTGAGTTGGGCAACGCGCGAGTCAAGTACGAAGGCTACGCGATGGTGAGAAGTGGAGATTCAGAGGCTGTGAATAATGCACAGACGAAAACCAGGTTCAAGTGCGACCTGCATCTGTGTGTGGTGGGCGCACTCAAGTCTGTGACGCTGAGAGTCACGTTTGAACCGCTCGCAGTAGATGTGGGACGCGAAGTTGCAGCCATCCTCAAGTTTACAGTGAATGACAGGTTTAAACTGCAGTGCAGAGCAACGGTAACGGTGACACCGCGTGTTCCGAAGCTGAACAGATTTGGCCGCCTGCGTGCAGTGCATCGTGCACCGGCAGATGATGCAATTGCGGTGGTAACTCGTGCACAACAGCAAAGACCGCCGAGGATACCTCCCTCGAATGACAGGCAGTTAGCTGTGACGGCGTCATCGAGGCCACAGAGGGGACTGCTTTCACAATATCGAGTGCCTTGGCATTGAGTGATTTGGAGCCTGAGCAGGAGCCTGTTGTGGGACCAAGACCGAGGGTGGGGGATAAACGACGGTCGTCGGTTTCCATTGAATTTTCACCACCAAGGAACGGTCCAAAGCGCCGAAAAAGCGAACCACGCATCGGTATGGCTAAGGCATTGACGCCGAGGAAAAGCGCTGAAGGCTCTCAAGATCCGCCATCTGCGAAAAAGCCTTTTTCTGGGTCCTGGTGGAAGCAGCGGCAGGAGGTCTACGATGAGAACTGGATAGCGAAGCAGACCGAGGGCTTTACTAAATGGGTGAATTACGTGCTATTGGATGGAACAGCTGAGCGATTGAGTGGAGGCGACATGCAGAATGATGACGAGGACCAATCAACTGGAGGAAAACGACGATTCGATTTTTCATCGCTGCGCGTACTCGCGCAAAAGCGCATGGAATCTAAATGGGCACAAGCTGCAGTGGAGTTGTATCATTCGCCAAACATGGACGATATACTGTTTAATCTGCAAGATGAAATCGGTAACCAGAAACTTCTTTTCCGTGCAGACCGTCCTGTGTATGCTGACGTCGGTTTGCAAGAGGAGCTCATCAGCCTGCTAAACAATTACCATCCCGTTTGGCTCTGCCTAGGCCTGTATGTTGTGCTTGGCAGCCAAGTAATGAGACAGGAAAAGTGCTCACTGCGAGCGATTTTCAGCGCTACCATGGCCAAGCAAGATTGTCAAGGAAAGAACGCATCACCGTCGGAGCGAAAAATGCCGCGTGTATTGCGCCGAATCATTTTAAAACACTTGGTTAAAGATGCACACGTGGCGCAGAACTACCGCTTGGTGAAGAATCTTATGACGCCGCTTGATGGATCCACCGCAGATCGCAACGATGGTGGAAATGCGTTCAAGAACACCAAGAAAAACATCAACGGCCGTGAATACTTTGATTCTCTAACCCAGTCGTTCATGTTGAAGTTCTTCATGTTAGTGATCTTTTTGGATCGTGCGATCGAGCTTAAGGCTGACAAGTTCGCCCATTTTCCATGTCTATTCCGAATTGCGCCGTCAATCAAAAAGACAGTCTCAGGTAAAGCCCAAAACAGCAGCAGCAACAACAACAGCACTCAGCTCAGCAACAACGGCAACGATGACAAATTTTGGATGAAAAACTCGCAGGTTTTCGTGACTGAATTCTGCAGACTTTTCCTGGCGAGCGAAGGTCGTATCGATAAACACCTAAAGCAGTTGGGCTACACCTTGAAGCACGAACAGACAGCTCTTGATGAGATTGATCTGGAAATTAAGAGTCTCGACACGGATCTGC
This sequence comes from Phytophthora sansomeana, assembly GCA_032158285.1. Lineage (NCBI taxonomy): Eukaryota > Oomycota > Peronosporomycetes > Peronosporales > Peronosporaceae > Phytophthora > Phytophthora sansomeana. Next base: position 112,698 of record JAPDHH010000242.1, read on the forward strand.
GTGATGGCGTTCGACTGGCAAAACTTATGGAGGCGCTTACGACGGCTCCCTCTACCAACCAGGATGGAGATATCGTTGCCAGGCCGAAGGGGTTGTCAAGCTTCTTGCGTGTGCCAGCTCTATCACGACTGCAAAAAGTTCATAACGTCGAGATTTGCCTGCACTTCTTACAAGATAAGTGCGGCGCGAGCGTGCTGGATAATTTGAAGAGTAACAATGGCAAGGCCGATAAGAAGCACAGATTAAACGGGCGTGTCCGTGTGTCATCGTCTGGCTTTGCTGGGCTGCGCAGCAAGGTAGATGAAAAGATGGTGGAAAACTTGGCCAAAGATGTTGTGAATGGGCATCGGGAGAAGACTTTGGCATTACTGTGGAAGCTCATCAGCTCCTTCCAGCTGCAGTCCCTTGTGGACCCTCAGACTATGCGACAAGAAATTGCGAACGTTGCCAAGCGAATGAGTTTTCGAGCGAAGGACTTCTTCGATCTGCAACAGCAAAACGCACCACTTGCTCATGCAGACGAGCACGAGTGCTACGGATTGCTGTTGGAGTGGTGTCGTGCGGTTTGCGCCAACTACAATATCGGTGTTAGCGACTTCTCAACCTCCTTTGCTGATGGAAAGGCACTATGCTACCTTCTTCATTATTATCATCCAATGCTGCTGTCAAAATCGGATATGCTGCTGACAACGAGCGACTTAAACAGCGAAGATGCTCAGCAGCTCAGTGAGAAGACACTCCTGTCGAATGAACAGAGGCACTTTGCTATTATCAACGATCGGATCAAGCAGCTTGGAGAGGTGCCGGTACTAATGCCACAGCAGTACAACACCAAGAACCCACCAGAAGAAAAGATGGTAGTAACCTTTGTTTGCTACTTACAATCACGCCTGATGGATTCATACAGCGAGATTCACGCCGCCTCCAGATTGAAGCGGTGGTGGAAGAGCCCACTAATTCGCTTGCGAATGCACCGAAAGAAGAACGTCAGTGCGCGCATTGTTCAGCGCTTCTGGTACACTTCCAGCCAAAAGAGGCTTGCTATTCGCCAGTGCCGAAAACTGCTGCGAGCCGCGCATCTCGTCAAGAGTACAGTGCAAATATGGATGGAAAGGAGGTGTTTTATCCGCTTCCGAAAATCTGTTGTTGCAATTCAGCGAGCATTCCGCGCACGCCGGCAACTGCAGATTAATGGAGATTCGGTTGGCGCTGTTTTGGTTATTCAGTATCACTGGCGGAAGCAGTTGAAATGGACGCACGAGAGAGAACGACGACTTCAAGAGGCAATGCAGCGCAAGGCCGCGAAGCGAAGGCTTGTGAAGACAAGTTGCGCTATTATCGAGAGAAATTGGTTGAAGCATTTGTCCAGGGAGGGGCTTGTCTTCTTCGGCAGCAAATGATTGCCGATCGGCATGCTGCTGCTACCCGAATCCAAGTTGCATGGCAGCGTGGTAAGTTGCGTTCGGCAGCACGAAAGCAACGATTGCAGATATGGCGGCATGTTCATCGTGCAGCGCGAGCTATTCAGCGTGCGTGGCGCTCCTTCCAGCTTCGATGTGAAGAGCATAAGCGAGTGCTAGCCTTGCAACGCTTTGAAAAACTGATGAAGGAAAAGGAACTGCAAAAGAAGCAAATCAAGTTGAAATGTAAGGTGGAGACGCGTGCTGCCAAGTGTGTACAAAGTTGCTTTCGCAAGTTTGCGCTGCGCAGACGTGAGGTGGCAGCGACGAAACTTTCGAGCGTGTTCCGGGGCACCAAGCAGAAGTTGCAATACCAGAAGGAGAAGTCCTCTGCTGTAGTGCTCCAGCGAAATGTCCGAGCATGGCGTCGGAGACGGCAAGTAGCGGCATTGCTGCAGTTTTACAGGATGCTGAAGACATATTGGCGAATGAAGGCGACCGAGGAAGAACGGCGGGAAATGCAGTTGCAGGAGCTGAAGCGCAAGGTGGAGACGCGAGCCGCACTCTGCATTCAAGTTACTTTCCGGAGTCAGCGATTCCAGAAGCGAGCTGTTGCTGCAACCAAAATTCAGAGTTTGGCGCGTGCATGGCTCGTAAGAAGCTGGTATTCTAGTCTGCATCAAAATGTGTGTGCCTGCTTCAGAAGAATGTTCGGATATGGCGCCGTCAGAAACAGCTCCGTGCATTGCAGGAATTCCGAAAAATGCTATTGTGTTACCGGCGTATGGAACGAGAGGAGGGTGAACGACAGGAACGTATTCGCAAAGATCGGCTTCGGTGTCTGCAGGAAAGAGTGGAACACCGTGCAGCAAACCGCATCCAGTCAGTATATCGCTTTCATGCTTTTCACAAGCGGATGCTTGCCGCCACCGTTGTTCAGGCGGCCTTCCGTGGATTCAGGGAGAAACAGCACTATTTCAAGGTTCGCAATGGTATCGTTGTTATTCAACGCGCGATACGCTCGTGGCTGGCAGCGACGAAGTTCCGACAAGCATTGCGTTTTCACCGCGCAGCTGTGGGCATCCAGAAGTGTGTACGCGGATGGAATTCTCGACGTCACCGATTCAACTTCTACGCTCTGCAAGCGCAGCTACAACGACTGCGTACGCTTGTTTCGTGCTGGCAGATTGAGTACTGGTTCTCCAACCGCATGATGAAGTATCGCAAGAAGCGCGCATTGGTTGTGCGAGCTCACTGGACACGACTCCGTGCTGGAATTATGCGGAAGCGCACTGCTGATGTGAATACAATTGCGATGTGCTGGCGGTCATTCTGCCTTCGGAGCGCCGTTAATGCACGAATCGAGCGCAAGCAGCTGATGGATATTGCCGCTCAACAGGTGCAGGTATGGTGGCTGAACTTGTGCTGTAAATGGGCAGAACGGCAGCGGCGAGCAGAGGAAATGCATCAGCGTGAAATGGAGGCGATGGCTTTGGCCATGGCGAAGGCGCGTGCGGAGCGTATTGTGGGCATGTGGCTCCGCCAAAACGTAATAATACCCTACCGGGAGCGAAACTTCCACTATGTGGCGGTGCGGAAGCTCCAGTCGTGGTGGCGTGGAACGCTAGTTCGCTTGCACCACAGCACACCACAGATCACGCAGCAGCGCAAGAAGTTGTCCAAGATGAAGTTGGTTGGACAAGAATCACGTATTTCTACGGTCGCTTCAGCTACCAGTTTGCAGCAGTTGCGAGTCAAGCCTAATGAAGAGAGGAGCATCCAGACGGAGCAGCCACAGACTCTGGGCGCGCGACTCGATATGGCTCTCCACATGCTGCTGCATGGCAAGCGCCTACAGGATATGTTGTTCGCAAGCCACACCATCGAAGTGTGTACGCGCTACTCGCGTGAATGCTGCCACAAGTGCGTTCAACTCCAGATCTCGTCTACCATTTTCGCAGCGATTCGTGGTCTGAACCGCAGCCGTCCACACGTGGAGCTTCTGCACCAGCTTTTGCTTGTATTGAAGAACTTAACTGTGTATCGGCGCTCCGCAGCCAAGACAAAGCCGATGCGAGCATTGGTTACTGCTGATGATAATGGCAGATTGGATGTGGATCTGCGCGCATTGGACACGTTGGTTGACCTGCTGCATATTCATCGCGACATGCATCATGTGTTCGTGCTGTCCGCGAATGTTATCACGTATTACCTGGGACTATTGAAGCCCTTGGCTTCAAGGAACGCTAGTGTGCAGGAGAGCTGGAGCGAAGCCGAAAAGCGTCTGGGTGGGCTGCTGGAGCTGCTGTCGAGAAAGTTGGCGCTGTACAACGCCACAGCCTCGTTCAGGCGCGTGAACCAGATCCCAGAGAAGAGCAACGGCAACAACCTCATGAGAAAGATGAACCCGAAGACAGCCGTGTCCATCATGGAGCAGCTCATACAGTTGCTGGAACGGTAAGGGTACGTAGTAGGAGAGTACAAGTAGTATCATAATTTGAGTCGACTATGATCATTGCATTATTGAAAAATGCTTCTGTCGTTCACGTTGACGAAGCAGACAAAAGCAATATTCATACTTTTGACAGTGTATACCAGTATATATCAACCCGATCACCAAAAAAAGAAAATAGCAATTGCATTCACATTAACGTAACAGCAGGTGAACAGTTCGAGTCCACCCAACGACCTCAGCACTCAGCTGTAGCTCACCATCGGCCTGCAATCAGCAAGTGAAAAATGCAGTCAGTAAAATGCATATCATGGCAACCATCTTTCAACAGTGTTGCATACTTGTCCAGCAGACTCTGGCGTTCATCCGCCGTGGACCCACTCAGGTCGTAGCTCTCGAGTGCATTCTTCCTCGACTCCTTGTAGTAGACGACGGAGGACACGACGAACAGCGTCCCGTACAGACACGCGGACTCAAAAATGGGCGTGGGGCTCTCCACACTTTTGCTGATCTTCATGTACTCGGGCTGCACCTTGACGAGGATCCCCACCAAGAAGAGGAAGACGAAGCCGCAGAGAGACAGCAACGAGCAGGTCAACGCCCCTGTAAAATGCACGAAACAATGCACGTTAGTGTTTAATGCAGGAGGGTTATGATGCAAAGTTCGAAAAATGCATTTACAGAAGATCTTGTTGGACATTTTTCACGGTTGAAAAATGCTTGGAGTGCAAAGTACACGGGGCGATTGTATCGAGTTGCTTGAGATGATGGGAGGGTCCGGCGGGTGCTGGAGCGCCGGGAAGCTGCGGTGTGAGCTCGTCTCGGGATGGTAGAATGGCAGGATCTGAGTAGGTGGAAGAGGAGGATGCGACATTTCTAAACAAAAAATCTGATTGGTGGAAATTCGGTGTCCTGTTTGAAATGGGTCATTGTCAGCGGTAGCGTGTCAATTTGTTTTAAACAGTGTGGGAGAGCTGCGCAAGATATGCACCTAATTCCCGGACGCAGGTAAATCAGCCAATCGAGCGCCAGTTGAAGCCAGAACGTTTTGCCCAATGAAAACCCTTCCTTCCCCCATACTCACTTCAAGTCAGTGCGATCGTCAACACTCGATTCCAAGACCATTACCAAGAAAGCCACGTAAGAGCACAGTTCCGACATCATGTACGACTTCTGCCTCACGCTCCCGGTACGTCCCCTTCATGCACACGCACACTATTCTCTCCGTCTTGCTCTGCTCTATCCAACCGTGCAACTCCCATTGCCAACCGCCTACTAATACGCATGTTATCCTCAATTAAACATATTCCGGTGGTGTATTTCCATAGTATGGCATGTTGCTGGGCTTTGGCGGCGTCATCGGCTTCGTGAGCTCTGGAAGCACCACTTCTCTCGTGGCTGGAGGTCTCTCGGGCGCCTTCCTGAGCTTCGTGGGCTACTGCAGCTACAACGAGTACACGCAGAGCCCAGTGACGTCGAAGTTGTGGCCTACAGTCTCGCTGGCCGTGTCTGCGCCCCTTACAGTGGTCATGGGCAACCGCTACAACAAGACGGAGGCTTTCTTCCCTGCCGGTCTTGTGGCGGCCACCAGTCTCGGCATGTCCATCTTCTACGTGTGGCTGCTGACCAAGACGAGCAAGCCGCAGTACAAGAAGAAGGAGTAAGAGGTTGGAAAAGGTCGTGGCGGTGTTGTGCACTGTTTTGCGGTGCCTATGTAGTCAATACACGCTGATGATCAAGAAGGTGGGGCGTTCTGGTTGATTGAAGCTACTTTGATGTAGTGATGGAATCTACGCCGTTGCGTTGGAGCTGTGCTATTGTGTTTTAGGTGATTTGGAGTTGGTGGTGGTTGTCAGTAAAGCAAGACGTTGCGAGAGGAAGGAAGCTGTCGTGGCCGTCGTGCAAGAGCAGCGGAGCTGGGTGTCGAGTCGCTGGAGCTGCTGCTGTCGCTGGTGTTGCCCGTGCTCGCCTTGGCAGCTTTGTACTGCTGGGCGAATGACACGATATCCCGCACGGCGTTCGCGAGCCATTCCCGATGCAGCGCGCTAGCTACTTGCAAATCGAGCGAGCGTGTAGCTGTCACCAGGGACAGACAGGATTCCGGGTCAATGGCCACTGCAGCTGCTGCCTTCTTGTTGCCACGGCCAAAAGTCCCTGCACCACCACTCAGGCTCGAGTTATCAGGTACCTCGATGACTTCGATCTCGTCGACTGGGAGGTATTCAATGCTGCGCTCGCCATGTTTGCGTCTCCAACGTAGCTGCAGTGGAGTGCTAGGGTCGTACAACAAGCGCGATGCGTGCGGGCGACCACGCCGACCGTATTTGGTCACAAGGGTGTCGTTCACGACGCTGGTAGCAAGCGTCAGCGTTACCGTCAGTCGCTGCTTGCGAGCTGTGAGTGCGCGGTGCTGTTTAGCACGCAAACCGATCTCGCGTTGCACCTGCTGTCCAAGTGCATTCAGCTGAGGATATAATTCCTCTTTGGAAACCTCTTTAGCAGTGTACTTAGACAAAAGGGATCGGAGGTGTGACTTAGCCCACGGAAGCTCGTGCATCATCGACTTCACGTAGCGGAGCTGCCGTAACATGATACCGTGCTGCGCTGGTCCTAGCTCCATAAAGTTAGCAGCGCTAATGAACGGAACGCGAATGCACCGGTCATTCCAGTGCCAAACAACAAAGTGGACAGGCTTTTTGGCGATCACAAGCTCTGGTACGCCGTCACTCGAGCGCTCACGTACACGCAACACCATTTGCGTTTGAGTCGTAGTGACCGGAGAAGGCGGTGATGGCATGGATGATGACATGGATGATGACCTCGGTGATCCTGATGAAGACTTGTTTGGGGAAGCAGCAGTCTTCTTCTTGCTGCTGAAAGCGAGGATCTGCTGCTTTGTGGCAGAAAAGCTCTTACTGTTGCGACGACTGAGTGACATACTAGGAGCAGTGGAGTGGCATGCGCTTGTAGACTTGCGTCGTGCCGCCCAAAGCTGTTTGGAAGGCTTCGGAGTGCGTGGCGAAGCAGATGCTCTTCCCAGATCTGCGCGATCAACGCTTGGACATACGTTCCAAGGTTCGAAGCCGGTAAATGCGGTGCTTTTGAGTGGGCTACGTTTCATGGAGAACGATTTACGCCGTAGCGGCACTGCGCCGGTAATTTTCGAGTTCGGGCTGAATCTTCGGTAGCTGTGCAGCGAAGGACTTCGTGCTGATCCTTGCTTCGCTTCATCTTCCAATAGCTGGAATAGTTCTTTCTCAGGGAACTGGAATTTCAGACGTGAGCTCCGTTCTGCTGACTTCAGAGAAATCTTTCCCGAGGTCGGGGTGCTCGCTTTGCTGCTGTCAGCGCTGTTAGATGAGCCATAGCTTCCACGAGGAAGTCGAGGGACTTGAACTCCCTTGACGATAATGTTTGCAGTCAAGATTGGCAGCAAAACTCGCAGGCGGGATGAAGTTGCAGAAGACACTGCACTACCTTTCGGTGAAATTTCGTGCCCATCGAGCTCCTCAATCTCCGTGTCATCACGATGCGTGATCTGGTCTTCTTCACTAAGTTTCGAGGATTCTGCATTGATGTTCTCGTCACCTTCTGTTTGATTTGAGTCCACGTCCACAATGTCTTCGGTGATTCTGTAGCCGATGCTGTCGTGTTCACCAAGGACACCATCAATATCAACCGCCACTTCTCCCAGCCTGCCACAGAATTCGCTATCTTCCTCGATTTCTTCAGGTTGTGCCTCCTCCTCGTTTTCTTCTCCAACGTGTTCGCTATTTTCCTGCTGATCGTCGTCCGGGTGGGAGTAATTATGGTCGTCATCTTCAGGAACTTCGTGCTTGTTGCTCCTTGCTACGCACTGCTGAACGAGGTACACGAGCTGATGAACCTGCGGACTGAAAAAAACAGGAAGCAGAGTAGGTGAGACCATGTTACTGGCTTGTGCACCATGCAAACGAACAGAGAATCGTACTCTTTGGGGTAATTGCGACCCAACTCCTGCACCTGCATCAGCATTGCTGCCCAGAGGCTGGCACGATGATAGGTGTTAGCGTTGATGGTACGGGTCTGGCTAATTTTCTTGGCCTGTTCGAGTTTAGCGTGCATCAACAGCTCGGTAAGAGCCTCACGACGTTCATACTTGGGGCATCGTGCAAGAGCATCTTCTACTGCATCAATAGCTTGCTGGACGATGTCGAGGCAGTCGGTGGTGGTGTCGAACACAGCCGTGGGCGAGATAACCGCCTTGCTTTGCTGACAACTTTCCACTTCGTTTAGTCGAGGAGCGCGAGACGCTTCCATCTTGGCAAACGACGACAGCGCGAGAAGAGTGTCGTCGTCGCTTTCAAGGCCATCGCTGTCGTAAGCCGGCGCCTGAGCTTTTCCTGATACTGGAGGCGAGGTTGGTCCGCATCGGTACGTCACGCGGGAGCAAGAGGAGCTGCATGTGCTGGGATTGTTACTCGCCATGCCGAACTACTGTATTCGAAGTGCGACGGGCGAGCAAGGCGCAAAATGACCGATTGCAGTCAGCACGGCGTAGCGAGTGCTCGTTTCGAATGGGACGCTGTTGGTGAGGGCTCTAAATTCGCGCGCCGAGAAGAAGACCCGTGCCCGCGCGGGTCTGAGTAATTGATTGATGGCTGCAGTCTTGATGCTTCTGCGACCGAGTCCACCCGCACTACATCGGAAAAGCACGTTCCCATCCAGCGTATAACTGCTTCCTCTGCCCCAAGGCATGCGACGGAGCTTCACAACGTTGTTAGTGACCAGGTATAAATACACAGCTGCACTCTGAAATCTCGGGCCGGAGAGCACCGGACCAGCGAACGGCTCCGCTGCTTTTAGCTACATGTAGCAGGCCATCCAGAAGAGATCCAGCAGAGCACCGGCCCATCGTTTCCTTGTAGCCCGGCAGGAACTCAACGCGGCAAACGATCACTGAAGTGCACACAGCAATGGACATGAGCAAATGCGACGGTTACGTGGCAAGTTGAAGTTGGTGTACCCATTTCCACCGAAGTCCTGTCTTGTCCTGCCCTCCCGTCACGTTAATGATAAGACCGCTGCGATGCCAGCGTACCGGTCGCAGCCATGAAGTCGAGCCACTGGGCTTTCATTATTTTGTGTTGATCAATCTATATAGTACGACGCCCTGGCAACCTGAACAAGGGGAGTTCAGCTGCTAGAGACGCAGACACTTGTCGTCTGCCCGTCTCTGCCTAACAAGACCTGCGCCAACCAACTGCATCTCTTTGCAGTTAGTTGGCCGGCGTCTTTTTCTTCTTGGGGCCGCGCGGGAGCTGCACGCCCAGTGCGCGGTTCAGCTTCGAGATGATCTGGCCGTTGGGGATGGCACGACCCGACTCGTAGTCGGCGATGACCTGCGGCTTCTCGTTAATGAGCGTTCCCAGCTGCTTCTGGTTCATCTTCTTGGCCATACGGGCCTTCATGAGCGCCTGTGAGAGGCTGCGGTCCACGGCGTCGTGCTTAAAGTTGTCCGTGTCTTCCTCCAGCTTGCGCATGTTCACACCAGCGCCACTGTGTGCTCCCTTGTTGGTCGCAGCTCCATCTGTTATAGTTGATGCAAACACGTCAGCCTAATGCAGATATAGGGGATTGGGTTACGAAGATCGTAGACGTACACTTGGTCTCCGTGACGACGGTGCCAGCGCGACGCGCGCTGTTGAGCGCCTGCTGCTTAGCGGCGCCACGAGGAGGCGCGCGGCTGCCCCAGCCGGCGCTTTCCCAGTCCTGTCCCTGCGAGAAGTTGCTCATCGTGTCTGCGCTTGTGTCCTAGGAGGCGAATTACGAAGTGAGGGCTTGGGGGCGGTTACCGGTACGTACCCCTGAGGGGGCGGGACCATCACTCTTGGCTTCGAGAACGTTTTGTCGACATGTCGCAGACGAGGACGGAGTATAGTGAAACAGAGTGTTAGGAGAGCGAGGTGGTGCACATAAATATGATGTTAAAGTGGTGTGAAGCACAGATCCACACGGAGTGTTCCAGCAAGCAGTGGCCCCAAGGCGTATTACGTGGACCATGGTGAAGACGGCGGGCCCCGACCTCAAGCGATACATGGACAAGCGGCTGAGTCTCAAGCTCAACGGCAACCGCAAGGTCTCGGGCGTGTTGCGAGGTTTCGACCAGTTCATGAACGTGACGCTGGACGAGACGGTGGAGGAGGTCTCGGCCACCGAGTCCAACCGTATCGGCATGGTGGTGCGTACATCATGTATTGCCATGGATTGGGCTCTTTACGTTAACACATTGGCTAATATTTTGTATTGGGGAATTGCTGCAGGTGATTCGAGGCAACAGCATCGTGCAGTTCGAGTGTCTGGAGCGGATTTAAGCCACGTAGCGAGACGGACGTAGAGAGATGCTATTGACGCTAGTATATTTCCACCTGAACTGAGCTTCTTCAAGGGGCAGAAATCATGGGCAATGAATCATTGCCCAATGATGCAGCCGACGGGGCAACGCTGCTGAACATGATGATACGGACTCATAGATAGCATGGATAGAGATCTTTGTCAAGCGTGAGCTGATGCACAACAGGAAGGAAACTCAAGTACTACATAGTAGTATTGGCCACTCGGGGACGCTGGAACATGAACATCGTTGGTTTTTGTTTTGCTTTTCCCAGTGAAGTTACAATCATAATCTACTTTGGAGGCTAGCGGGGAGCGATCCGAGTCTAATAGCGCCCACGGCCACCTCCGAAGCCCCGGCCGCCGCCGCGACCGCCTCCACGTCCACCAAAGCCTCCACCACGGCCAGCAAAGCCGCCACGTCCTCCGAAGCCGCCGCGGCCACCTCCACGGCCAGCAAAGCCGCCACGGCCTCCGCCGCGGCCTCCTCCACGTCCGCCACGAGCACCACCACGGCCTCCGCGGCCACCAGCACCTGCCGGCTTTTTGCCGGGCTTTTCCGTGAACCGGCTGAGTGGGAGCAGCTTGTCAGGGCTGATGAACACCTTGTCGCCGGCCTGGAAGGATGTGGCCGACACGCCCGAATCGGGCTTGACCGTGAACATGACTTCGTTGATGGAGCCGAGGATCTCGTCCACCTTGCCGATGCGCGTCTTGTTCTCCAGGAAGGCGCCGGCATTAAAGTACGGCACCTTGTCATTCGTGCTCTTGTACACCATCTCGTTCTCGCACGCGTGCATGAAGGAGCCGAGCTCTGAACACGTCACAAAGCATTGCAAAAGCACCCAAGAGCGTCAATATACACGACCCAATATTAGAGAATCAATGAGTTATTCAAAGTCACGCACCCACAACGAAAGCCGGCGGGCCTTCAGGCTCACGGAAGCCGCCACGACCACCGAAACCTCCGCCACGAGCGCCGCCACGTCCGCCGCGTCCTCCACGAGCGCCTCCGCGTCCACCCCGAAACGACATGATCTCCCTAAAGCTGCTGCGTGGCCTGACTGCAATTGATGAGCGCAAGCCTCGAGGAGCTTCCGTTCAGCCAACCGATGGTTGGCGTCAAATTGGTCCGATTTTCGACGAATAGAAAAAGCAGGTGGGTTTTGATTGGATGATAATGAAAATGGAATTGATATGGGAATTTGTATGGGCCATGTTGAAGTGAGGCGTAGGTGATCGAGTTGCTGGAGTGGCGGCCGATACGAAAATGATACGCAGGGCATATGCATCCAAATGGCGAATTGCGTTGGACGTGCGTTGCAATTTTCGACGACGCTGATCGTTACAGTCTTCATTCGGAGAGGCAACTTCTCCTTCGTAACAGGCAAAAAGTCTCTGTCGAGAGCTTGGAGCTCTCTCACTTCATCCTCACTGCCAAATTCTCTTTGCGATGACACATGCAGCTTGGCCAGCTCTCGGGACATTCGTAGATTGCGGTCGGTCAAACATGAAGTCAAGTCGGTTATGCAACGGGTGGCTCTGATGTCCCATTTTCTTGATGGGCCAGCGGCGCAGGGACTCGTTGCGTCACAGACACTGCCACCGTGAAAGTGGTCGTCAATAGTGTTTGCAGCTGGGGGCATGAGGCTGAAAGCGCGGTCAGATTCAGTTCATTCCGTTTCCCGTTAATATTACCAAGTGTCAAACAACGGAGATCGCGCGCGCAGTACTGCCTCGATGGCCAACAAATCAGGTTTTGTCAGCTTTCCATTTACCATTTTAACTGTTGGCGCTGTGGCACTCGACGTTCCGCAGCAGATTGCATACATTAGTCAGGCCCATTTCTCTCAGCAATCAGCAGCTCAGCCACGGTAAACTCCGATAGATCTGTATCCGATGAAAATTCTGCCACAGCCGAGCAGCTCGTCATGAACACCGTGTTCGATACGGAGGAAAACCGAAATTCGAGCTGGCCAAATTGTATTCGACAAGGCAAATGTACAATTGCCAGCGAGTCTCCTGCTACCGCCACACACAACGGACTACTACAAGCAACGTGTTCAGCAAGAGACCGATATCCACCGAAACTTACAAAGTGTCCGTCGTAACACGTTCAAAATTCAGCGAAAACTTCGTTGTGGCCAGTCCTGCCAGTGCTGCAACCAAGTCCACGAAACCCGCGAACTTAGCTAGCATTGTATTCGTTACAATACGCACAGTTGATTTTGTGTTGTCTCGAACTTGGGTATGACGCGCAGTTTACGGCCCATCTTCTCGAGATAATGTGTGTAGATGGAGTTGCTCCTGGTTACGACATTTATCGTGTAGATTTCAGTACAACAAATGGGTTTTCACGCGATGGATCGGTAGGTTAGTCGGTTAGTCCTGGACTTCATTCATTTCGATTGGTCTTGTCGGAAATTCAAAGCGGCGCTGCAGTGACAAACATGCTTGAGTACATTGATAGATAGGTTCAATCACAATCTCATAGAATGACGAGCGAGGTACAACACGCAGGTCGTCGCATTGCTTAGATCAACATATACACACGGGGCGTAGTTTGGGGTATCAAGAAGCTGAATATGAACAATGCTCAGGCTGTGGCTCGAACTGCGCTTGACTGAAGAAAAAAATTGTCCAGTGAACTACATGTAGTTGATATTGCCGCCTCGCAGTATAAGACTAAACGGACGAGAGTAACATCAGTGAAAAGCAGTTAGATTCAAATGACCCTCACGAGTGATAGAGCATGACATTAGGCCTCGTACTGCACAAAAGTACTTGCACTCAAGTTAGGCAACGCACACGCACTCGAACTGATCGTTGCGTAGGAGTGGACGCGAACACAAAAATGAGACTCAGAACATGTGCGTCCACCCTGTGAATCGCTTGAAAATTATCCCTACTCGTGACAGCACTGATCATTGCGGCCTTAAAATGCAGAGGGAACCTTTCTTTCGCAACAGGCAAGAATTCTCCGTCGTGAGCTTTCAGCTGAGTGATTTCCACATCGTCCAAACGTTGACTTTCTGGTGATAGCAATCGCACCTCTAACTTGGCAAGCTCCCGCGACATTCGTAGACTGCTGTCGGTCAAACAAGATGTCAAGTCCGATATGCAACGGGTGGCATCTATGCCCCTTTCCTTGATAGGCCAGCGACCCAGAGAATCAGCATGTGCAGACATCATCACCGTGAAATCGTTGGTCCATAGTGTTTGTAGGTCTGGACACGCAACAGATAGTGAGGTGATATTCAGTTGCTTCAGGTTATCCTCGTCTTCAACCAGAGTCAAACTACGGAGACCACGTGTGACCAATGCCAGCAGATCCATCAGCAACGCCATATTTTCCACCTTGACATTAAGCAGTTCTAATGATCCAGACACTCCTTCGTTGCGAGTACAGATTTCTCCAAATCTGGAGTGAATCGAATGGAGTTGGTAAGCCTCGCCTTGCAAACACCATACCCGGGAACGACCATTTCGACATTATCAACGTCATCCGCAGGACTCTAACGAGCTCGACAGCGAACAGCTCCCGAAACTGCGTGGATTGTGTTGTCATCATTTCGTGTTGGAGCTCTGTTCCTGCACTGATATCGACGAATCCGTATTGAGGAGTAAGTGCTCTTCCTTGATTTAAAACCGGAAGAGGATAACTTGTCCGCAGTACTGCCTCGATGGCCGAAAAATCAGCCTTTGTTAGTTTTCCTCTCGTGATATTAACGGCTTGAACTATGACGCTCGATGACCCGCAGCAGATTCCGTATATTAGCCACAACCATCTCTCAGCATTCAGCTCGTTAATGTCAAATTTCGATAGATCTGTACTTGATGTGTTCGCTGCACAGCTGAGCAGCTCGCCGAAAACACCGTATTCGACACGGACGAGCACGAAAACTCTAGTTTGCTCAATTGCACTCGATGGGGTAGATGTGAAAATTCTTCACGGCTTCCTGTTCGTACCACAGACAGAGATTGGTCACAAACTATCGAGTTCAGCAGGAGACCGACATTCATCGTGACTTGTAAAGTGTCCATCGTAGCACGTTGAAGGTTCAGGGAAAACCTTGTTGTGGCCGCTCCTACCATTGCGGCAAGCAACTCCACGAAACCCGTACGCATAGATAACGTTGTATTCGATATCGTGGAGCTCACCAATGTAAATGGAGTACCAGGTTGACGCTGCGGGGGTAGCACCTCCATTACTTTGGCTCCACCACGCGAAATTTGCAGCTGGACTACAGGAGAAGCTCTGGCATTGAAAATTTCCCGAAATCATCCAAGAAAGTGCTCACTGTTCTAGGACACCGGGCTAAGTTTTGCCAACCTAGATGATACGAACCAGGTAAGTCACAGCGCCACCCAACTGCAAAACGAGCGAGGAAAACCATGTTGCTGACCTCGTCGAGTGCAATTGTTTCCAGCTTTTCGAGTACCGCTAGAAATTCCGGTGAATAGCTCGATGTGTCATCTGAAAATCCGAGAAGAGCGCCCGACAAGACTGGTGACCGGCTTGCAGCAGGGTCATCGGTTTGCTAGAATTCCTGTAGGCAATAACCACCATACCGGGTGGTAGTCATAACTGATTGAGTGAATTTCTATGTTGTAAGGAAAAGAATTCTCTGAATGCTCGATTGTTCACGACAGAGAGGACGGTGAATAGCTCCATTGCCTCACGGATCTGTTGCAGCCAAGCAACATTTCGTCGAGACTCCGTGTCCACGGAGATTTTTACGTAAAAATCCATAGCGTAGCCATAGCACCCAGGACAGCGAAAGGAAATGTGTAATTCCATAATCTTACAGCTTGTCGGGCCACCTTGTCGTACTGTGTGCCAAGGCTTCAGGAACTCCCATTCCGATGTCATTTTCGTTTAAGAGTGCGATCGAAAAGTGCGAAGGTGGGGTATTTTTCAGAGGAGATGTAATCAGTTTCCATCGATAGTGCAGATAGTGAACATCTTGGTCTTTATCTATCTTTTTGCCGTCACTAGATTTTCTGAGAACACTGATGGCGAAGTTGTCGTCTTGTAATGGCGCGATTAACAACAGTTTCCACAAGGCTTAGAAAATATATTCATTGCAAGCTTACCGATATAATAGGTGCTCGTAGACGTGGCCGCCTCCAAACGCTCCGCTATCCTCCCGAATTTGGGAGGATCCGACCCGCTCGATGAATCGCGAAAATCCGCCAAACGCGGCAATCCGCTGGGAAATTTTGTCTGCTGAACAGGCCCTGTTTGTGCATTTTGGAGAAAAATTAAGACTTCAAATTCCCGAGCGCATACCACGCGCTAATAGTGAAGTATTAAACCGGGAGGGATACGAAGTATCCAGTAGGGGATCACAAACTTTAATTCGGCCAAAAATGTCTTCTGAGTTACAGGTAACATTTCGAAAACCTTCTCACAACCTTCACCTTTCGACTACTGTCTCTCAACATACGCAACATACTGGCCACGGGCTTCAGCAAGTTAGCACGGCAAAGTGTTTCAGAAAAACACCGAAGTCAACGCCTGACATCCCTCCCGGTCTAAGCGCAAGCGTTGAGAAAAGAACACCAGCTGCAAGATTGAAAATGACATGCATTATGTAGGTACTATCGACAGCAACTCGATTCACGACTAAGTTTACTGGATAGCTAGGACAATCATCGCGGCCAATGTCAACAAACGTCCAATGCTGAACCCGACTGAGGTGGTGGCTGGAGATACCGTTGGTGGTTGGGTTGTGGTCTCTCCGGCTGCTGAGCTTGGCGAAAGTTGGTTTGTGGAGGAGGGTTGGTCGGAAGTTGTTTGGCCGGATGAGGAGGGACCCACCAGTGATCCATCTTCTGTGTCGGTCGTAGTTCCTCCCGTTTTGTCCGCGCCCAAGCTGTTTGCCGTGGAGTCTTCCTCTGAATTGGAGCTCGTCAAAGACGACGATCCTTCGTCCAGTGCCATCGACAGTTCGATCGTGCAAAGAGCACATTGGTCAATGGTTTCGCCCGTACAATACGGATTATACATGACCCCTTCTGGAAACTCGAGCTCGAAGCAACTGGAATCTGAATACTCAAGGCGGATTCTGTCCCAGAAGACATCTTTTGTGCACTGAAAAACACCAATATCTTCGTCAGCAACGTCGAAAGGGAAAGTGATACAACCACAGTTGTCGTCGTAGGAAACAATGTAGGAGACTTCTGTCAGATCAACTTGTTCTTGGTCGTCCGCCGCTGTGAAGCTGAAAAGACGAGAGGATCCGTTCCCATCTCCGCCTACGTTCTGCTCGAGAGCAACGTTCTCTGACGGGGATATTATTTTTTGCTGGCCTTTTTCCCAATATTGTTGCCGAGGAATTTGTGTCATGAACGTTGTGCCCATGGGTTGTCTTGGGTTTCTCAGTTTCGGTTGGTGCTTATAATCACTGTTATAAGACATAGACTTCATGTTTGAGTAGCCCCTGTCCGTCTGGATGTATGTTGTCGGTGTACGAGAAACGATAGGGCCAGCCATGGCGACCATGGTTCCGCCTTTGCGCCTTACTGGAACAGGTGAAGTGCCCACGAAGCAAATAAATCGGAAATGAGGAGTGCTTCCACACGAGTGCCTATCACTTCGTATTGAGGGCATTGCCCAAGTTGGTAACGCTAACCTCTTGATACGAGTGATTTAAGGCGAGACATTGCAGCGGATACCAATGGGTGTGCTTCAGTGGGTAACTATACTGTAGATCCTCCATGTGCGCTACGTTTGAAAGTAGTTTCGTAGCACACTGTTTTGTAGCCTACAAAAATATTGTAGGAAAGACAAAACAAGTTTTCTGCGGTAACTGCAGATCCTCGCATCAACTGGCTGTAACAGCTCAGTGTGGCGCTTCTTTTTGAGGCCACGTGCTCTTGGATACATGGGTACTAAGTAGTTTGTTGTCGACTGAACGAACACAGTTCAGTAGCGACAGAACTTGGTTTTGGAAAGACAAAACTTGTTTTATATTCTGGTGTAGTTATCTCCACAGCCCTGACGTCCTCGGTCGTTCGGCAGGGCCGCGGGTAAACTGGTTTCTTCAGGAGTTAGCTGCTTCCGGCGCCTAGGTAGCGAGGAGACCCCCAGGCAGAGTACGTAACGAGGCAGTACGGCGAACTTAACCAGACAGCTACTGGCCGTCGGACCAGACGCCCTTCGGATAGGCACGGCGGGGAGGACGCGTTGTCGGCGGCTTGCACCCCCGGGGGGAAGGGTCTGTGGGCCTGCGTCCGGCAAGATAACCCGTATTTCACATGCATATGTAGTTGGACTGGCGAACTTCCTGCGGTTAAGCAACTGAGTTCTATGTCTCCTCAGCCAGGGCTCCTGCTCGCCCCGACTCCCGTGGTCTCTCTCCACGGTCCCCGCCAACCTACTAGCTCTACCGCCCTCTTAATTCCTACTCCTGCCCTACCTCACCTTCGCCTTTAGGGAACCCGCGCTTCGGTGCCAACTCTCTTTATTAGTCTCGATGTGTCCGCGTCCGGGGACAATCTCAACTGCCGGGGTCGAACGGCCAGCCGCACGCTCGTTGCCCGTACCTACGAAGCCTCCCCGCGTCGCCTAGCTACCCTACAGAGGGCCCATTCCTACCTCCTAGCTCGTCTGCCTGCTCCTCTCCGTTCTCGTGGCCTCCTGGCCGCTCGTTCGGTCCTCGGCGTCGCATTGCCTCACCGCCTTCTCCTCGTCTTGCTTCGTGGCGGCGTCATCTCTCCTCGCCGGCCTTCGTGGCGCTGCAACTGCAACCGGTACCCTCCTGTGGCTCGTGCCTCTAGCCGCTGACTCGCCCTTGCCACCACCTTGCCCGCCGCTCACATTCTTGTCACCAACTCGCGTCGTTTGTCAGGTCGATCACCTCGTCCGACCCGACCTTCTGTCCTTCGTTGCGATCGTCGCTCATGTGACGAGCTAACCTACTACACGATATCCCCAGACACAAGATAGTCCTCGATCTTGCCGGCGTCGTCGAGAGCTTCAAACTCCTCGTGGGTAAGCCACCTTCGTGCACTTGGCCGTCCTGGTTGAGTGCTGTACTCGACTTCATGCTCCAGCGCGTAGCGTCCTGCCCGATTGCGTACTCGCCGCCTCGCAACTTCGATGATGTAGCCAGCCGTGGCCACTTATGGGAGCGCCGGCATCGGCCCCAACTGGCGCGGTCGTCCTCTGCCCCGCATCATCTCCACTTCGCCGTGCTCGGTTCCGACTCCGCCGGCCCCGTCTCATCCGCCTTCGTTGTGTTCGCCTTCCTGGCGTTCACCGGTTCGCCGCTCGTCCGTCTCCTCATCCGGACCTCGTTCTCGTACTGCTCCCGACGGCCGCTCGCGTATTCGTCCACGCGCTTCACGGGCGTCACTACTGCCCAGCCCCGCTTCTTCGGACTCTCGTGCTGCGGCGTCTGCGGACCCGACGGTCTGTCTTCCGTGCCCTCCTCCGCGCACTCCGGCCGCTTCACCGTCATGTAGCCGACCAACACTGTCTGGACCCACTTCCGCTTCGGCTGTATCTTCCTGGACGTCACGAAGAGCCTGCCTTCTCGCTGCACGCGCCTCACGGGCAGCGTCTGCTTCTCGGCGCTGCCGCTTCCGTCGTTCCTCGCCGTCTCGCGGCTCGTCATCTTGCCGCTCGCGTCTTCGCCGGCGTCGATTGTCCACTGGGTGCTGCACCGCAGCAGCCGCGTTGTCGTCTCCCGGCAGCCGGCGGCCCACCGGCTATTTCTGGATCTGCTCCTCTCGCCGTGCTTGAACTATTTGTGGGCTCAACCGTGTGATCTCGTCCGCTGGTTACCTCAGTCCCTGCCGTTGTCATGGTCGTTCGGTAGCCGTCCGCCACGCGGACTCCGCTTTCCGCTACTGGTCCTTGTCGCCGCAGGGCCGCTGGTTCCGTCGTCGCCTGTTCAAATGCCGCTTCGCCTGCTTCAATACCTGGCTCACGCTGCCGGCTGGGCTCGCCGTCGTCATCGACGGCGAAGCTGTCTTCGTCGTCGCCCTCGCTGCCCCCCCTCTTCGGCCAGCTCGGTCAGCACTCTGTCCGCGATCACTCCCAGTGAATCGCTTGGGCAGTGACTGGAAACTAGAAAGCTGCTGTGTACGATCAGGTGCTCGCCGCTGTCCTCGCGGACGACCTCCCAGTTGTCGAAGTTTGCGTCCTGTACGATCCTGGCGGGGCCCACCCACTGATGCGCCAGCTTGGTTACTCCGCTGCCACGGGGTGGCCTCAACACCCAAACCAAGTCGCCCACTCCGAACGCCGTCGTGTTCCTCACGCGCCGGTTATAGTACTGCTCTCGCCGCAACTGGTCCTCGGCGATTGCCGCTCGTGCGGCGCTCGCCGCTGCCTCCATGTTCTTCAGTAATGCTCTGTGGTACTCCGCGAACCGACCGATCTGAGTAACTCCGCTCGTCCTCAGCAACTCGTTGGGCGCGCGCAATTTGCGACCCATCATCAGCTCGTTTGGCGTGAAGCCCGTGCCTGAATGGCGTGCTCCGTTGTACGCGTAGGCCGCGCAGGGCAGCCACCGGTCCCAGTCGTTCTGCCCCTCAGCTACGTAGATTGATATCATGTCCTTCCATGTCATGTGAAAGCGTTCCACGAGTCCTAATAGTACCGGTCGATACGGCTCCGGCGTCAGCTGCCTGGCCTGCAAGATGTCCACGAGCACCTCCATGATTCGGCCATTGAGCTCCGGCGCTCCGTCCATCACAATCTCCCGCATCGGCCCATACACGAGCACCAGCTTCTCTGCTATGAACTTGGCCACGCTGTCGGCCACGTGGTGCGGCGTCGCCGCCACCACCACGTATCTGGTCGCGTAGTCGACGGCTGCTATGACGTAGCGATTACCTCTTGCCGTGACGGGCAGCGGGCCCGCCACATCCACGGCCCACAGATCGCCGGGGCTGCCGACCCTTTGGATCCGCAGCGGTGGTGTCACTTCCTTGGCCTTCGATTTCCGTGAGCCGCAGTCTCTGCACGACTGGACCCACCGCCCTACGTGTGCGCGCATATCGGGCCACCAATTGTTCGTAGCCACTCTGGCGTACGTCTGCGGTGTACGCAGGCGACACGCGTACACCGAGTCGTGCCCCTCCCGTAGTACTTTAGCCCACAACGCTGCCGGTATCACCACCCTGGCGCTGCCGTCGGATGCCTTGATGCACACCACGCCGTCTCTCACCTCGATGGCTCTCGCGCCGTACTTGCCCTCGCGCTGCAGCCTCCTCACAGTCTTATCTCGAGCCTGCTCCGCACGAATCTCGTCGTCAGTCAGCTGTCCTTCGCCGCCGGCTGGCTCTCGCCCTTCCGCGCGCTGCGCGTCTCCTCGCTCGACTGCCGTCACTACGTTCACTGGCGCGCGCGACAGCGCGTCCGCGACGACGTTCGTGACCCCCGGCCTGTTGACAACCTCGAAGTCGTACTCTTGCAACTGTAACGCCCAGCGGTGAAGCCGCCCTGTTAGATCCTTGCTCGTCATGAGCCACTTCAGAGCCGAGTGGTCGGTCACTAACTCAAACCGCCGCCCGTACAAGTAGGGGCGAAACAATTTCACGGCCCACACCACCGCCGCACATTCCAGGTCGGTGATGCCGTACTTGGCCACCGCCTCGGAGTTGATCTTGGAGGCGTACGCTATCGGCTGCTCCCCTTGTCCTTGGTCATGCGTCAGAGCCGCTCCTAGGCCCACCTCCGAGGCCGCGTGTCCGATGCCTTCTTCCTCTCGTCGTAGATCCTCCAGCTTCGCCGCCACTGCCGCTTCTAGGCCTTCTTTGTCGTGGTCGTTGCCTCTGACCGCGTCATCCTCGAACCGTACGCGCCGGCTCCGCTGCCCTTCGCTCCTTTCCTGCCGCTCTTGGCGCTGCGCGACGGCTGCGCTGCCATGCTCGTCGCCATCCCCAGTTTGGCACTCTCCGCCGGCCACCGGTGCCGTTGACGCGCCATCCCCAGTCTCGAACGCCGCGCCCAGCACTGGTCGTGCCGGAACGCGCTTCACCTCTTCTGCGCGGCCGCTGCTTTCTTGTCCAGCGGCTCCACGCCTGCCACGGGTACGGCGCGATCGCCCTCGCTCCGCCCCGCCTCGCCTTCCTCTCGTTTCTCCCGGGCCAGACCGCGCGAGCAGTAAGGCCGGGACCCTTACGCCATCGAGCCGTTTCCTGTTCCTCCGTCGCCGCCTTCAGACGGCGCCTGTTCCGTCAACGCGCCGCTGGCTACCAGGTCGGCCTGCTTCAGGCTGCAATCCCGTGCGAAGTGGCCCTCACGCCCGCAGTAAAAGCACGTCGTCCCCGGCCTCGGTACGAACGGTGCTCGCTGTGGCTGCGCCTGCTGCGTCTGGTACCGTTCCAAGTTCCTCAACCGGCCTTCACGCGTCGCGAACGCGGGGTTGGTGTCGTTCCTCGAGGCCTGCGCGCCGCCTCCATACTTGGCTTCGACTTTGTAGGTCTTAGCCGACCGTTTGCTGTTGTCGTTGCCGCTCTGGCGCTTCTGGCGCGAGACGTTCTGGTCGGCGCCACCCGTTTGAATCTTTGAACTGGCCTCCGCCCCGGCTGGGACCAGTTTGAACCCAGGGGGAATGGCTCTCCACCAATCCGCTGAACTGGCTCCTTCCGAGGATACCGGTCTTCCTTCGGTATCATACCGAGGTTTCTTGTGTGGCGCACCCCACGCAGGGCCGTACCCGGAAACCACAGTCGACAAATTGCCACCAAGTCCCGATTGTTCCTGGTCGCCGCTCCTTGCTGCCGCTGCCGCTGCTGCGAAGGGCCCACGCCCATGCTCGGCCTCGCGCTCGTCCCAGCGTGTCATCGCCGTCTCAAGCCCGACGCCGTACCCCTCGCCATACTCTCCGACGTGGGGGACCGCCAGGTTCACTGCTTCGTCGAGCGTCCTCGGTCGGTGCCCTCGCACGTGCGTCGCTCCTATCTTGCTGCTCATGCCCTTCAAGAAGGCGTTGACGAGCCAGACCTCGCCTACGTCGCCTCGCTCGCCGATTTCCCGTAGCACCTGGGCGTACTCCATGAGGCGCTCGCCTCTCATCTGCCGTCTCGCGTTGAGCAGGTCCACCGCCTCTGGGCCCGTGCGTTGGGACAAGTATTTGGCGCGTAACATGTCGGTCAGCGTGCTGATGTTCTCGTCTTGTGGCGCGACGGACTCCATTACTGTCACAAACCACCGCCGCGCCTCTCCGTCCAAGTGCGACGCGACCTCGTGATACAGCTGCGCCTCCGTCCACGCCACGCCCATCGTGACTGCTTGCCGCCGAACTTCCGCTCTCACTGTCTTGACCCACATCGTGACGGGCATCGTGTCGTCGAGCCCTTTTAACTTGGTGAGCTTCAGGGCCCGCGCCTTCTCCCGTACGATGATTTGCCGTTGCGGCGGGTCGGCCATCCGCTCAGGGCCTCCTGTCGGTGCAGCCGTCGGTGGCTGGTTGCCCGCCACTCCGCTGCTCGGTTCGCTCCTGCTTTCGACGTCTTCCAAGTCTTCGTTTCGGCTGCCGTCACCCGTTCCAGCCTGCGCGTTGCCGCTGGCGCCACCTGCTGATCCTCGTCCGCCGCGTCCACCGCGTCTCGCTGCTGTAGTTCCAGTCGGTCCCATGGAGGTGCCAGCGGACAGCTCGGAGCCACCCCGGTTGCCGCTGCCGCCCGAGGCACTGGTGCCCGTGCCGGTGGCGTCGTTTCCGCCTGTGGCAGTGCCCGTGTTCGTGGGCGTCAACCCCGTCACCTGGCGGATGCCGCCGACTTCGAGCGTGACCGTGCCGCTGCCTTCCGTCTCCTGGGTGGTCTCCACCACCACCTGCGTTGGCTTGTTCGCTTCACGCCGTGCGTGCTCCGCTCGTTCTTGAGATGCCGCTCTAGTCATCATGCTCTTCCTCAGATCTAAAGTAATACAAACCGCTCAGTTAGCACTCCGCATTCTTTCCGTCCGTTACTCTCTCTCGTCCTCGTCCGTTGCTGCGGGGTTAACCCACTGACACCAAGCCCACAGGGATCAACCGCTTAGATCCTGCCCGGAAGGTGCCTGTCATGACCACCATGTAGTTATCTCCACAGCCCTGACGTCCTCGGTCGTTCGGCAGGGCCGCGGGTAAACTGGTTTCTTCAGGAGTTAGCTGCTTCCGGCGCCTAGGTAGCGAGGAGACCCCCAGGCAGAGTACGTAACGAGGCAGTACGGCGAACTTAACCAGACAGCTACTGGCCGTCGGACCAGACGCCCTTCGGATAGGCACGGCGGGGAGGACGCGTTGTCGGCGGCTTGCACCCCCGGGGGGAAGGGTCTGCGGGGCCTGCGTCCGGCAAGATAACCCGTATTTCACATGCATATGTAGTTGGACTGGCGAACTTCCTGCGGTTAAGCAACTGAGTTCTATGTCTCCTCAGCCAGGGCTCCTGCTCGCCCCGACTCCCGTGGTCTCTCTCCACGGTCCCCGCCAACCTACTAGCTCTACCGCCCTCTTAATTCCTACTCCTGCCCTACCTCACCTTCGCCTTTAGGGAACCCGCGCTTCGGTGCCAACTCTCTTTATTAGTCTCGATGTGTCCGCGTCCGGGGACAATCTCAACTGCCGGGGTCGAACGGCCAGCCGCACGCTCGTTGCCCGTACCTACGAAGCCTCCCCGCGTCGCCTAGCTACCCTACAGAGGGCCCATTCCTACCTCCTAGCTCGTCTGCCTGCTCCTCTCCGTTCTCGTGGCCTCCTGGCCGCTCGTTCGGTCCTCGGCGTCGCATTGCCTCACCGCCTTCTCCTCGTCTTGCTTCGTGGCGGCGTCATCTCTCCTCGCCGGCCTTCGTGGCGCTGCAACTGCAACCGGTACCCTCCTGTGGCTCGTGCCTCTAGCCGCTGACTCGCCCTTGCCACCACCTTGCCCGCCGCTCACATTCTTGTCACCAACTCGCGTCGTTTGTCAGGTCGATCACCTCGTCCGACCCGACCTTCTGTCCTTCGTTGCGATCGTCGCTCATGTGACGAGCTAACCTACTACTCTGGCTTTGGACAAACCGTCGGAGCTTCCACTTACCATATTCCAACAATGACTTCGCTCACGTTGTGCTTAAATCCTTGCCCAGTCGGGGTTGCCGTTCTCGGAGTATGGAACTACCTTTTCCGTTCGTGTGGAATAGATCACACTGCTACAGTTCGACTCCTGGAAACTTGCGCGTGGGGAGATTATCGCGGAGTTGAGCTTGCTCTTCAGCAAGGTGCCAATGTTAACGGGGAACGCCCCGACGGATGGAGTTCTCTGCATATTGCGGCCGAATTCGGATACGACATGATCATCGAGATTTTACTACGACACCACGCAAAAGTCAATGCACAAACTCCACTCGGCTCGACAGCTTTGAAATTTTCGTCGGACTCGGGGCATCTGGCAGTCGTTCAGGTACTTGTTGAAGGTGGAGCAGATATCGATTTACCAGGATACGATGGCTACACGCCGTTGGTTGCTGCGACCGCAAAAGGTTATTCGGACGTCGTGCAGTACTTGGTCAGAAGCAAAGCGAAGCTCGAGGTCCCACAAATCGATGGCTGGACGGCGCTAAGCATGGCGTGTTATCTGGGTTTCTTGGAGATCGCAGAGATACTTCTACAAGGTGGCGCGGACGCAAACTTGGCCGAAGCTGATGGCTGGACGCCGCTTATGAACGCTGCCGCTAGCAACCACACCGACATCATTCGTCTACTGCTGAGCAACAACGCCGACATCCATGCAAAAAGACCAACGCAAGCAACAGCGTTGCGAACTGCAGCTGAATTCGGTCACTCAGCGTCAGTGCTTGCATTAATCAAGGCCGGTGCATCGATTGATGATACGCATGAGGACGGCACCACAAGTCTCTTCATCGCAGCCGAAAGGGGCCACACCGACGTCGTTCGGTTGCTAGTGGGCGAAAGAGCGAACATGGACTTGCCGTCGAATGTGGGGGCGACGGCACTTTTGATGGCCGCAATGTACAATCGACTCGAGGTGCTTCGCATTCTTTTGGACTCTGGAGCCAACGTGAATGTCGAAGATTGTTGTGGCTGGACGGCGCTTTCAATGGCGTATTTTTCCGGTTACCCTCAACTAGTGCAGCTCATTCTTGAGAAGCATCCGACTGCCATGATGGATAAGCAGCTTCATCCAGCATCGAGATGAAAATGCTGCATTTGCTGCATCAATCCATCAACATTCGAATCTCACTTTACGCTAACAAGTAAAATGCATTGGCCCAACAATGCACTTGCACATGTAGCCATGCTCCTTATGTTGCCTGAACGTTGCCTGTCCAAAGTTCAATGTGTTGAAGTGCAACATAATTTCGTTTGCGCAACATTTGTTAAAAAACTGCCAACTTGAGGCCCCGAATTCCATACGGTGAAATGCAAGTTGCTCTTTTTGCACGTTGGACTCGATCGTCGATGTGCGGAATAGGAATCGTGCCATTCTCCACCGCACATTTCAATCCGCATCATGGACGACAAGTGGGCATTTTTGAGACCGTGGCAAAACGTTTTGCACGAATGCAAAAATGTGCACGATTCGCTCGAGACCAGCAACTCCCGTGCATTCCGTGCATTAAACCTCCCCGTGCATGCATCCATGCGATGCTGGCCGTCGTTGCCTAAAGGGTACCAAGCTCTTGGTGGTCGGTGCTCCATCCCCATTCCATTTCGTGCAAATGCAGCAATTCGAAGTGATGTCGTGCAATTTCAACGAATTCGAGAGGCTATGGAGCTTTTCAACGTTTTGGCGACCGTGAGCAGGGCGGCGTTCCTGGAATTGTTGGCCGAGTTCGTGGTGGTGGCCGACAATTTCGACGATTTGTTCACCCCCGACTACATTTTCGTGTTTCCAATATGGGAATGTTATTTGGTGGAGAAATTGGATTCCGAGGATGTTGTGGTGCATGAATCGACTGTCACGTGGGGAAAATTGTTCGGGTGTTCAAGTGAAATGGTGCATTATTCGACCGAGTTCCAAGCTGCAATGGACAAATTGGAGGTTATGAGAAAACACGTGACGGGGGCGTTGTGTGACTTTATGGGTCGACGGGAAACGGATGAGTGGGGGAGTGCCAGTAGCGTCATCGAGTGGACGGCGGAGCATGTTTCGATCCCCACGAAAGGAGCTCAAGCCTCAGAGGATGATATGACGGACGATTCCTTTTCTTTCAAACTTCGAAAGCTGTTCGAGATTGAGGTGCCGTCGGTGGTTCAGTTGTGTGCTGTGGAGGATGGTGCCAAATTGCTGAGTAGATGGGAGCATGCACCGCCCAATGTCGTCCCGCAGACTGTTGAAGCGTTGAAACCAATGTTTTCAGCGTCAGGTGCAGCACAACTAACCAACGCTCTTGCATTTATGAACTTGAAGACTTTCCGACTCTACCTGGACGAAGCCATCGATGTGATGGAGCCTGGAAAGGCATTAGCGAACGCTGGTTTCATGCTGAGTACGCTCGTTTGTGTTGAACCAGTGTGTGAACCACCACAAGACAATCAAAGTTTTGCATCCGTTCGACGAACGAATGCGATCGGTGATTTGCAGGTGACGTTTGCAAGTCATTCCGTAGCGCATCCAGCTGGACTCTGCTCTGCAATCGCTGAGTCTTCATCCGTGGAGGGGTTAACTCTACGTATGGGTGCTATTGGCGATCGTATCCCATCATTAAATCAATATCGCTGGGGTTGGCTAGCGTACGCCTTATGGGGCAGTACTTCCAACTGCTCCCTTCGGTCTGCTAAGATCACCAACATTCACTTGTCAACGTCCACCATCGATACGGTCGCTGAAGCACTATCAAGAAACTTCCCTCCAGCTGAATTGCGATCTCAGCACACTGTCTACGGGTATGTTGATGTCCAAGAAGGAACCGAAGTACGACTCAGTGGAGTTAACGACAACGACAATTCTCTGGTGATTTCACGAAGCTGTCGCTGTCGAGCAAGACGCAACGAAGGCGACGCGAATGGTGTGGCCGAGATTGTTTTGCCTGGTTATGGACTTTGTCGGCTAAAATCTGGAAACGACCTCAACAACTTTGTGCTGGATGAGCCGACAGTATCTCCATTTCAGAGTGGCCAGTCCGGTTGTTTGAGATCACTCTCATTGGAATTCTTCGAGATTGAAAACTACGAATTGGTGCCGAGTTTACTGGCGCTAATTGGAAAGAACCTGCGTTCGCTGAGCCTGGGGATGTTTTGGACTGGCAGGCGTCGGCACTTAGTGCTGGATGACATCGCTGCCGCTTGCCCGCACCTAGAGGAGTTGAGTCTGGCAAACTTTGAGGTTATCATTTCCTCAAAAGAGGTGTTGCGGAGCTGGGGGATCAAAAAGTTGAGTATCCAAAGTGCTGAAGAGGTGGTTGGGCTGGAGGAATGCTTGAGTGACCCCGCGTTCAGGATGTCTCGAGAGCTGGAAGAACTTGAGATCAACCTTCCAAGGTCTATGCGCAATGCAGCGGGGTACGCAGAATCCCTCAGAGCCCACAACGACGACTACGTGGCTGTCACGAAAGAGAAGCTTCCCATTGGAGCCAAGACTGCAATGATCAGTGTCGTGGACGGGAAACACTCGAATCAAGTCGAGGCGGTCCACCGCCTCGACGAAATTCTCATGACCTTCATCTTCGCGTTCGCTGCAACGCCAAAGCGCCGATCCGTCCAAGTGAATTTCTTGTAGTTGTTTCATGTCCACCTTTGTTTAAAGAGTTGTAGACTCGCAACAAGCAAATACGTGTAACGTCTTAGTTAGTGTGTAAGTCTAATCCGCATAATATATTTTCCCGTCTTAGTTAGTGTGTAATCCGCATAATATATTTTCCCTTTCGTCTTTTTTCCGCAAACAAGTAAGTTGCTGTTGTATCCCGATTGATATAAAGACAACCCGAGACTGCGTGCACAGAGCATTGTTGGTGTCACTGCACCAGTATTTGTAGTGAATTCGTACGTTTTCATCATTTCAATCATATAATCGCTAAACTTGGCATGGTTGGCATTTCTACTATCGATTCGTGGCTCGCAAGTCGCAGTATTGAACTCAATGCCCACAATCCACCCATTGCCACCGGGAATGGATATTCCTACGTGGGTGTAGGAATAGCGTGACTACCTGATAGTCAACATGGGCTATCAAAACGAATTACACTTGAGAATTGGCGCAGAAATACTGAGTATAGCTTAACGCTTTAGCATTCAAACCTGTGTTACGTCGTTAGCTACGACGGTGCTTTTCGCGGGACGTTGAGACTTGTCGTAGGAAGTGGAGTGATGCAGCTTGATCCATTAGAAGAAGAAACGATTTGGATA
Source organism: Phytophthora sansomeana (assembly GCA_032158285.1). NCBI lineage: Eukaryota > Oomycota > Peronosporomycetes > Peronosporales > Peronosporaceae > Phytophthora > Phytophthora sansomeana. The sequence continues at coordinate 141,209 of JAPDHH010000242.1, forward strand.
GCTACTGTAGTTAGTAGTTTTCTCGTCTGTAAAGGTAGCTACGTTCGTACATCACGCGGCACTAAAACTCTGGGTAGGTAGTGCTGCTATTAGGCACAGTCGTGATGTATGCAATGGCAACATCTCGTCCGCCATTCTTCGAAGATTGAGAAACGGTGGTATATTAAATATACCACCGTTTCTCAAGTTTTGTTGACTGGGCTACATTCAGCTTCTAAGCAAACAATATTTCGAAGCTTCTTTTGACAGATTCTAAGTATTCATCAAACCCACATCATTCGTAGGATTAGTGGAGGTGCTTCCCTACGTGTGGGCCATGCAGCAGAGTCTGCATTCCACTCAATTCAATATAATATGCGAATAATTACCACCAGGTAGTCACGTTATTCCTACGCCCACGTAGGAATATCCATTCCCATTGCCACCCCGTGAGGATTCGAATGCCAACTTCACCAAAAATGGTCTCGGATGTGGAATAAACATCATCCAGATATTGGTGGTTGTATCGTGCTGACTAAACCACGGTACCTTGGTCTTACCAAGCATTGTGTACGTTGTGTCCAGACTTATGCGCCCATTCCAATGCAGGTTTTCTTGGTCGTAATGGTCTTTATACAGTAAAATGGCCGGGTAATCAGAAACATTCAGTAGTTCAACAGCCCCACGGAGACCGATAGAGTTAGTGTCGTACTTGTACAGCCATACTGGAATGGGTGAGCCTGACACGGTATCATGTAAACTATGCACAGTTTTGCTTCCATTTGCATTTTTCACTTCCCAAATGTGGGTCACGGGGTAGTGAAAAGGTCCAACGCGAACGGCAGTGCTCGGTAAGACCGACACAGAATAAAATTCCTTGAGACTTCGCACGCCAAGACCAGTACGAGGAATATATCCGTCACTAGAAGAGCAAACTTCATCAGAGCTGTTCATGAACAGCTACGATCCGGAGAAAATACATTCGCGAGCATGCGTTATGCCACTAAGCAGAATTGGGTGGATTCTGTAGTGCCGGGATAATATCAGCCATGCCAAGCTAGCTGCAGAGCTGGCTGTTCTCGTGCATAACGAGCCAGCTAGTTGACGGCACTACAATAACGCGACTCACGATTACCCATAACGCTAGCGGTGATGACAGTGCTAGCAATAACGACACTTGTGTTGGCAGCAACACCAGCCAACCAAACACAGATTGAGCCCTAGCTAGAGTAGATCAGCCAAGCGCTCACTTTGTCTTTTACCAAATAGACTTCGGCCAACTTCCAGGGAGCTCGCCGACTCCCCCATCGTGTCTTCAATCCCTGCAGACACTACAAAGATATCTTTAGCAGTTGTCTGCAAACAATACCATGGCTAACACGCGTTCCGGAAACACGAACGCGGCCGGAGGTGCCCACTCAAGTTCTCGTCCAAAGGTCCCGATCAAGTACTCACCCAAGTGGTGGCTCAACTGCTCGACCTGACGTCCCTCAAGGTGCCCCAGCGAACTCACCAGCAAGCAACCCACCCCGACCTCGGACAACCACGGGAACCGCTCTGTCGGGCGACATTCTTGCCTCGACACCGCTGTTCACGCCACTCCTGCCGCTGAAAATCTCTAGCACTTCGCATGCTGCGTTGGTGCAATGGCGCAAGGACCGCCGAGACTACGAGGAGACTGCCCGGTCTCGTGTGAAGGATGGTGCGCACGATGTGATCGTGCCAGTGAAGACCACTTTCGACCAAGGACTTCTCCGTTTGTGGTGCCGCTTGCGATGGCACATCGCAATTGACGACGTCACCGATGACCGCATCATGGCTGAGGTAGACAAGATTATTGCGAGCGTGAAGAATAACAACGTCCCCGACATCGACTACGAGATGCGGAGCAAACTGCGCATGAACTTGAAGGAGGACGTTAGTGAACGTGTTATCCAGTATTTCAAGACTTGTCACGACGTCATCGATGACAATGGCTGGCGCATTTTCTTCGATGATAGCACCGGCAAGAAGCAACTGTGCCGGATTCTGATTGCTTCATTGGAACCGCAAGCACTTCGAGAAGACGTTGAGCGAACCGTTCGTTTCTAGGTGCGCAAAGCGAAGGAAGACGAGGTAGCTCTTCATGACCTTATACTGGAGAAGGCGTTGGTGCACGACAAGATATTCCAGCGTCACAAACGTGACAAGCGTGAGCGTAGCGACGGCGACTCCACGAGTCATTCCTCCTCGAGGCCGAGCAAGTCGGCCAAGAAGACGTCGTTTGGCAGTGCCACGCGTACGGTGAGCGCAGAGCCACCTACTAAGACTTCGACGGAGCGCCCGAAGGTGCCGCCGAAGCCGTGCCCACATTGTGAAGGCATGCATTGGCTCTCTGAGTGTCCTAAGGCAACAGGTAATGAGAAAGCTGAAATTCGTCGTAAGCTGCGTGCACAACGTAGCAACAGCAGTAAGAAGGATGTGGCGCGTCTCAAACGACTTCGCGAGTGCATTCCATCCGAGGAAAAGACGGTGACGTTGAATGATGTCATTGAATTACCTACTGCGCGGACACTGGAGCTGATCGAACTGCGGTGCGTTAGTTCTCCAGAATAATGCGGTAGTGAGCTTTCCCGGTGAGAATGCGCTCGATTCCTTCGTTGATTTGGGCCATCGGGAGAGTTTCGACGATCGGACGGATATTTTTCTCGCCCGCAAGTTGAAGTGCTCCCGCCATGTGCTGGATGCTGCCGACCTTGTTCCCCACGACTCGGATGCTGTTTCCGACCAGGAGCTGGGGCTTGAAGCGAATGTCGTCGTTGGGGATACCCAACATCACAAGAGTGCCGAGTTAGTCGGATGTAGGTGTTGTACGGTAGATTGGCAACGTCGACCGTCACCAGCAACAGATCGATGGAGTTGGCCACCTTCTCCACGTCGAGGGGGTCGCTCAGGTTGTAGTACTCAGCAGCCCCGAGCGCTAGCGCCTCTTCTTTCTTTTTGGGTGAACGTGAGAACGCAATGGGGATGGCGTCGAGAGCTTTGATATATTGCAGAGCAATATGCCCCACACCACCGATACCCACGACTCCGACGCGATCACCAGGTTTGACACCTTCGCGCTTGAGAGGGAAGTACACGGCCGCCCCAGCACAGAGTAGAGGTGCAGCCTCAGCAGACGAAATGCTGTCAGGGATGGGGAACGCGTAGCTGCTGGACACGCGAATAAAGTCGGCGAACCCTCCGTACGACTGGTGGCCGTCTTCGTACTTGGAGTTGGTCGTGAACACTACACGACTGCAGTGCATGTCCGCCCCAGCGGCGCACTCGCGGCACGGTCGAGTCGGGTCCTTGTTCAAGCAAGCCCAAGCAGTGAAACCCACACCCACACGGTCACCAACAGCAACATTCTTGACAACAGAGCCTGCCTGAACCACTTCGCCCACAATTTCGTGTCCAGGAACGGAAGGGAACGGAGTCGAACTGTTGTCGAGGGCCCGGATGTCGCCTCCGCAGATGCCACAGTGCGTAACTTTGATCTCGACGTCTTCAGCGCCAAGAGGGCGGGATTCGTACTGCCACGGCTTCGAAGGTTCAAACGCCGCGTAGGCATTAGTTGTTCGTGGGCCGGATGATGCAGACATGCGGAACCGGTTAGTTGGGTGACTCTGTGTAGAAGAGTTCAAGTGGAGGTGAATTGGGAAATGATGTTGTGGTTGTGAGCCAAGCCAAGTCTCTTGAGCATGAACTCAGTCGAGGCTTTTGCTTCGTTATGTTTCAGGGGATGACTTTACGTCCGAGAAAGTCTGGCAACTGCCCAAATGACAGATACACATGGGTATGGCTTGGCTTGATTAGATGAACTCGGCTATCAAAACTCTCAGCTCATCTCAACACACAGCGTGTTGAGATGAGTTTTTGATTAGATCTCGACATTTTCACTCGGACGAATCATGCGCCTGGTGATTGTATTGTCCAGGATTTGTGAAGTAAAATAAACAACATGTGTGCACATTGTGGCAACGCTCAAGCCTAAATACTAGTTACCGAGCCAGACACTTACGTCAACGTATCGCAAACACCTCTAGGAACGAAGGTCGGAAAACGTCTGACCAAGCGTGTTCTCACAATCTCGGTTCCTCCATTTATTCCTTACGGTACAGACCACATCGAAACGAAGCAAGCATGAATGCAGTAGAAGTCGTGATAATTCCGAGTAGCGATAAGTTTGTTGTGTGCTCTTTGAAAATGACGCCCAACGTTATGCTCTACATTAGAAAGCAATCGACACGTCGACTAAATGCATGTACACACCATTGGTAGTCTTCACGAGGATTTGCTCCACAACCTTTTATCTGAGACGAGGACATGAGCTCTGAGCATGCACTCCTGGTTTCACTTTTGGATTTACAACCTCCACACTAACTCGACATTACAAGATGGTCGACCCTCGAATTAATGCTGCTGTTCGCGCGTGGGTTTGGTGCAGTACTTTGATGATGATTTACACAAAGAGCGCGCAGTCGGCACCGCTTCCATCGTCCCGATTCTCTCGACCCTCGCCAACTCGCGCGTGTGGGTCATGTACGGCTTCCTGTCCAAAGCGTGGTTCCCCAACTTTCCAGCCTTCTTCATCGGCGACATCGTGTCGCTCGGCTATCTCTTCATCTATTGGCGTTTCTCCGAGAACCGGCGTCACGTGACGAAGGTCATTGGCACAGTGTTTGCTGCCCTAGCAGTGCCTACGTGTTACGTGACCCTGGGGCTTTGTGGCTACACTGACCAAACGAGAATGCAAGTGTGGAAGACCCACGGACTGTGCTTCTGCGACGTAACAGTCACCGCCCTCAGCACCATCATGCTCCGGAATCTCGCCCATACGTTCAAGCAACGATCCGCTGCATCGATCAACCTCCGGGCTCTCACCGTAGGCACTTTCAACACGTTCGGGTGGTTTTCGTTCGGCGTAATGACTTCGAACTGGGTCATCGCTGGTCCTCAAGTCTTCGTCATCCTGCTCCGCTTGGCAGCGTGGGTCATGTGCGTCGCTTTCAGAAACAACTGCGAACTCGAAGACGGAACAGCCACTGAGAACGACAACTCGGGGACTCTGCAAGAGGAAGTGACACCAAAACTAGAGTTGGTCATCCGTGACGGACCTGAAATCTCGACAGCCACGAGGTACGAGGCTCTGGACTCCCCATGCAGCAGTAGCATAGACCTCCGACCTGTTCCCGTTGACATAGGGACACAACCCAATGATAATTAACCACCGAGACACCTTCAACGAGTTCCTCACAATTTTATTGGCAATTGTTCATCAGAGCTCTAGCACGTTCAATACCACTCAATGACCACCTTCGAGACAGGATGGTGTCCGTCCCCCCGCTTCATTGACCGTTTGCAAATCAAAATGGAGACGCAGCTCATCGAAGTGCCCGAGACGTTCTCGGTGGACAATGAGCGGTTGGGGAGGGCGCTCGCCCATGTCTCGGCCCAAGCGAACCAACTGGCGGCGGTGCTGACGGACCGTCAAGAAGAACAGGAGCAGCGGCAGAAACAATTCGTTGAGGAGCGCGTGGCTCTCGCTCGAATGGAATCCGAAGCGCGTACGCAGGGGTTGGTGACTGCCATCAACGAGGCGTACGGAGACCCCACGGCACTCGAACGCCGCGTGGACGAGCGGATCCACCGCGTGCTCTCGAGTCTGCAGGAGTCGAGTCTTTGCCACACTCGAGAGATGGCGGAAGCTCAATTGGCACAACAGGAAGCAGTTCACAAAGTGATGGAGAAGAAGATCAACGAAGCACTGATTCAGGTGCAGGAGAGAGCAGTTTGGAGAGCCGAGCAGGCGGTGCAGACGCTCGTGGCAAGTCTCAGTGATGACCACGAGCAGTTGCAACAATCCGTAGCTTCGGATCGTCACTTGATGCAAAGTACTTTGCAAATGATGCAGCAACGTGTGGAAAGCGTTGGGGAACACACGAAAGTTGCTGTTGCAGAGGAAGTGGACGCGCGGTTGGAGCAGGTGATGGTGAAGTTGTAGGAGCGGGTGGTGCGACGAACGGAGAATCACTTGATGGAGATGATCAAGAGTTTGATGGAGGAAAACCGTCGACAATGGCAGCGACAACAACTCGAACAGCAGAAACTGGCGGAAGAGCGACTCGAACAGCGTCTGAGGGAGGTGGTTGTGGTGGCTAAGAAGGCTGCGGAGACGCAAGCGCGTGGTGTCGTGGCAATGCACGCGGTGCAGGAAGCATATGAAGCAAAGACGGAAGCTACGATGGCTGCGTCGATCGTGGTTCGAGAGTCTACAGTGCTGAGTGCTGCCCGCTTAGAGGCGCAACAGGATGTTACTGATCGTGCACTTTGTCGTGCGAAGGAGCTTATGGCAAGTGCCGCTCGCACTAAAAGAGCACGGGAACGTAGAAAGCAGTCCCCCAAAGCTGAAAAACCAGTGGCAAAAGTTGACAAAGCTTACAAGAAAGCTGCAGCTGCGTTCGCAGCGGAATACTGTTGACAGCACGAATCGGAGGAAGTCTCTTCACAGGTTAATCTCATCTCACAGGCTTCACCCTTACGATTCGGGGATCGAGTGTACGTTCAGACAGGACAACGTTGCTAGTCTTCTGCAGATGTGGTAAACTGGAGACTGATTTCGACAAAGTTGTTCAAAAAGCATCGGGATCACAATGTTGTTAGTGGGTTGTTACTTTAGTTTATGAGTCGATGGAAAATTAGTGAATATAGTCAACTTCAAACACTCAGGAATTGGCCGATACGGTATGTTTCTTGTGATGCAATCAAACCTCCGGAGATACGGGGGTCTCACGAAAATTGTCTGCGTGTAGCTGTGGCGTGCACGCAAAAGAAACCTTATACTGATCTCTGAAGCCCGTCAAGCTCTGGTGACGTACTGTGTGCCAAGGTTCTAGAAACTCCCATTCCGACGTCATCCAAGTTAGCTGGAGATCAGGAAACTTGAGGTTGTTATCTATCTTTCTGCGAGTCAATCTGAGTGGTAGGTATTTTCTTTATGAGAAATGGTCCCCAAAAAGACCATTAAATTTTAATGGTCGCATGGATTGATGCAGAATGACTACAACTTTGGGGTTCTTGGTTTTACGGACATTGTTCACTTCACTTTGGTCAAGGTGCTACTCGAAGCAGAATGGACACTGCATTTCTGGAGGTATGGTACTCAGTGATAGGAGACAACTTTACGAGTCGGCAGAATGGCGAAGCTGCAGCTCTACAAGTCTCGTTAATGAGCCCACTTCAACCCAAACGCTCACTTTTCGTCAAGCTTCCTATTGATGAAGTGGGTCGACGAGATAGCGCGCGACTGCAACTTCTCCGCGAAGCCATGGAACTCTTCACTATCCTGTCGGTCGTGAACAATCGAGCATTCACCAAATTCTTCGACGAGTACCTGAATATTCAACCAACAGATGCAAATTCCACTTTCTACTACCCACAATGGAGACTTTGCCTGGTGGGGACTTTGGCATCCACTGATCCTGCAGCAATGCAGTCACCAGTTTCGTGGGGAACTCTTCTCGGATTTCCAAGAGACCGGTCGAGTTACTCTCCCGATTTTCAGACGGCATATGAAAAACTGGAAGCACTGGGAGTCGAGGAAGCGAGCAAAAAGAATATTCACGGTTGTTTTGACATTTACTGGAAATGCCTTTTTCATGATTCGCACATTGAAAGTGGAGACGAGGTAAACAAACCTGCAGACACGGTTGGCTCGCTTTTGGCTGGATTTGAAGAACTGTTTAGGATCCGAGTTCCTCCAATTTTTCAATTCCATGCTAGTGGTAATGATACCAAAGTATTTGAGGTGTGGCAAAATGAGCAATTCCCTACTACTCCGTGTGAGTCCGTCGTTGCATCACCCAGGAGAACGGCAACTTTCACCCCGGAATTGACAGCAGCACTCACGTGGACACGGATCCAATCGCTTCATCTTTCTCTGTATTCTAGAGATGTGGATTTGATGGACGATCCACAAACAGTGGTAAATGTCGGGTTCATGTTGAACACTTTACTCTGTGGTCGCTCGTTGGATGCTGTACTGAGAGACAGCAGCATTCGTCTTCCTCCAACGAGGCAAGTGGGATATAATCTAACAGTATCGTGCGACTTTGATTCCGATGCGTTATTTATCGCAACCTGCTCTGCAGTCTCATTCAATCCACGTTTATTGAGGCTTCGTGTGTCGAGCGTAAGCAAAGAACGATGGTCGTGGTTGATATATGCACTTTGTTGCGGCACCTCCAGTACACTACATGTAGTGCCACCAGTGAATATTGCACGGAGTACACTGACACAAAGTGATTTGAAGGCAATCAAGGAAGTTCTGCTGACCAACTATCCTCGCCCAGTTGTGAACCAGGGGCCAATACATTCTGCTCAATACGGGTTCGTCGACATGAGGCCAGGAGCAGAGCTGTACTGCTCACCGAATGGTACTAATATCGTTCGAGTGGTGTCGGGGTCGTGTCGCTGTCGAGCTCTTTATAACCCAGCTAACAACGTTAACAGTGTGGAAATGATCGTTCCAGGATTTGGCGCTTGCAAGGCGAGACTTGGCAACTCCATTGGATTTACCCCTGACTCTAACAAAGCAGTGTTCAAGCAAAAACGTGTGGGTGGATCATTGAGTTTGAATTTTGTCAAGGTGGAAGATACTGCGTTGTTGGTAAATCTGCTGGCATTGGTTACGCATGGCCTTCGTCGCTTGTACCTCGATGAAGATAAGGAGGACCGAAAAGATCTTGACCTCACTGCACTATCCGTTGCATGCCCAGACCTTCAAACTCTGTCGACGAGACATTTTAATGTGGTGGTCTCTGCTCACGACGAAGCTCTGCGCCGCTGGTCCATCCAAGACATGGACATTTGTGCGACCCGTAGCATATCGGACTTGACGTCATGCTTGAGCGACAGTAATCTACGAATGTCCAAAGAGCTAGTCAAGCTGGAGGTGTCGTCTTCTAAAGACGAAGCGTTCGGCCAAGATGAAATCGTCGAACTCCAAGCCCACGACGGAGAGTTTTTGCCTGTTATAAAAGAAAAGTTTCCTCTTCCGTCAAAGTTGGCTATGATCAGCATTGGAATGGGTGGGGGTACTTTGAAAGTTGTGCGTCACGTGGACACTTACATGCTAAGTCTCATTTTCGTGTTGGCTGCCACTCCAGTGCAGCGACAAGTACTTTGCCGGCGGGAAAGACATGACTGAAAACAAGTTGCGCGAGCTAGGTACCCGATCATTTGCATAGGAAGTCGAGCACAAATTGGTTGCATGCTGTACCATTCACGCATCTCGTCTTGAATTTATGCTGTTGAAGAAAATCTCGTCATTGAGTAGCTCTTTTCAAAACCTTTCTTTTTTAGTGGTAATGTGTGGGATTCATAGTTGAGTATAACTTCACCGGCGTTCTCATCAAAAGTTTTTCACCAACAAGGGAGCAGGACAACTGTTTACGGGTACACTAATAATGCTTGCTTGAACACATTTGGTGTTCCTCGGTTGGGCTGAACTGCGTGTGCTTTCAATCTACGCTTTTTATTGAAATGACGGAGCTGGCCAGTGCGAAATTAAAACTAAAAGGTTATGGAACGACATGGTCATGACTTCGGAGGCCATCAGCAACTAGGAGCTTCATCCATTGCTGAGTGCTCTAAATGGCGACTTGTATTTTGCATCATCTCGGTTGCTTTCGATGGAAAGCAAACTAGCTGATGCACCTAACGTTTCTGTCGGTGAGAATGTTTCTACCGTCCTTGAGGCGATCTGCCCACGACTGCAGCACCAAATCGGATGCTCGATGGATTAACCCGTCTTCTGCTTCTTGGACACTTGCTCCTCTTGCTCGTTGGGAGCACGTCCGAAGACTTCATTGAGCTGCTGCGAGACTCGAATGAAGGTCGTGCGCTGCAAAAAACAAAATCAACAGTGACTACGTTAGCCAAACCATCTATAAAATCGGTACCCCACTGTGGATCAGCTCGTACCTTGCTGATCTCCTTCAGCTTGCTAGCACCAACATAAGTGCATGTGGAGCGTACACCACCCAGAATCTCCTTGCACGTGGAGGCTACAGCGCCACGATACGGCACAGTGACGCTCTTGCCTTCGGACGCACGATACTCCGCAACCCCTCCATTGTGCTTCTTCATAGCTTCGGACGAGCTCATGCCGTAGAACTTCTTGAACCATTTGCCATTGATCTCGATCTTGTCCCCTCCACTCTCGTCGTGGCCAGCAAGCATTCCTCCCAGCATGACAAAGTCCGCTCCAGCACCGAAAGCCTTGGCCACGTCGCCGGGGCACGTGCATCCTCCGTCCGAGATCACGTGGCCGTTGAGACCGTGAGCAGCGTCGGCACACTCCAGCACTGCAGACAGCTGCGGGTAGCCCACGCCCGTCTGCTTGCGGGTGGTGCACACAGAGCCCGGACCAATGCCGACCTTGATGATGTCGGCGCCCGACAGCAGCAGCTCCTCCACCATCTCGCCCGTCACGACATTGCCGGCAATGATCGTGTGCTCTGGGAAGGACGAGCGCACGCTGCGCACCGCCTGCACGAAGAACTCGGAGTAGCCGTTGGCCACGTCCAGACAGATGAAACGGATGTCCGGATGGCTCTTGAGGATGGCCGTGATCTTCTCCAGGTCTGCAGCACTGGAGCCGGCACTTACAGCGACAGTGGGCAGCACGTCCGGGTGCTTGTTGGCGAAGTGGGCCCACTCCGAAGGCGTGTAGTGTTTGTGTACGCACGTGATGAACTGGAACTTGGCCAGCTCCACCGCCATCTCAAAGGTCCCGACCGTGTCCATGTTGGCGGCGATCACAGGCTGCAGACATGCGAATTATCAAGTTAGAGAGGGGAGGTGTGTAGGGGGACGAATGAGATGCCAGCGCACCACCCCGGACCACGAGCGCTTCGAGTTAAGGAAGCGGAACTCGCGCTGGACGTCCACCTGGGAGCGGCTCTTGAGCGTGGACCGCTTGGGACGGATGAGGACGTCCTTGAAGTCCAGACGGACCTCCGTCTCGATACGCGGCATCTGGGACTGGGAGGAGCTTCTTGGGTCTTCTTGGGTTTTCTTGGTCCAGAGGCAGCGACTTGCGTCCCAGGCAGCAAAATGCGGAATGAGGACTGGACTGACGTGGCGGCGCTGAACGTTCGCATTCATGAAGTAACATTTGGACAGCTTCAACTTGTGAAGTAGCAGATTGTCGCACCGACAACTTGTCGATCGATCGTGGCCAGCATTGCTATGAGTGGAGAACTGTAAAGCGACGACTGCTGCAGGGTTCTAACCAGGGGACAGCAGTCGTTGTTTCGAGCACGCAGGTATTATACATGCGAATATTTGTCCGGGTCAGCATCTGAATACGTTCGGGTGAGTGCATGTTTTGACCCGTCTTTGTAGGAAATAGGGCGTTTAGCTCGCAGACATCCTTTGTCGCGCTCAAACGGGTGGCGATCAATCGTCTGCCAGCTTGCTCGCAGTCCGATATCTTTGTCGCTGATTGCAAAGAGGGTTCCTACACATGTAGTGTTTTGTTACTTCATATGGCTACTTATCAAAAACTTGGATCTTTCTGCCGCTCATTCCCAGATTTCTTCGGCAATGGAGAAGCAGTGGGAGTTCCTAGAGCCTTAGGGGCTGTGTCCTCCGAGATCGCATGGATCTCATCTACTACCATTTCATGCGTCCATCCGAGCGCGACGTGTTCGTAACTGTGTCCTTCAGATGTTCGTTATCAACGGACAATCGTCCAAAAACAAAAACTGCGTGGGAGAGACAACAAGAGCATCAGTTAATCGAAGTGGACGTCCCAGCCAATGAGAGGGACCAACAGAAACTCCGCGAGGCAATGGAGCTCTTCAACATGCTGGCAGCTGTTAATAACAAGGTTTTCAAGACATTGGCGGCCAAATACACGAACGTTCCTGCATTTGCAGAGGACCCAAAAGTGCTTTTCCCCAAATGGTTGTTAAAGTTAAAAGGAAAAATACCATCGGAAGACCCGGTAACAACACAAGCGACAGTGACGTGGGGGGAGCTGTTTGGGTGTTCAAAGGACCCGAGAGAGTATTCGCCGCAGTTTCGTGAAGCCATGGCCAAGTTGGAAATTATTGGACTGGAAGGACAACGTTGGTTGTATCAATCAGTAGAGTATAAGATGGATGTCGGTCTTTTCTTCAGGTTTATTGACCTACGTGGAAAGCAAAGGGCTGCTGTTTCAGATGCAGACCGTGACGCTACGGCAACGACAGAGCACTTTTCTTGCCGTTTGAGCAGATTTTTCAGTTTTCGAGCCCCACCGAGTGTGCATTTGAGTGTTGTAAAGGATACTGCCAAGTTGGTTGAAGCCTGGAAACGAGTTCCAATGGCTCCTCGTGATGAAGCGGTCATCAATCGGATGGATCGACTGAGCTCGCCGTATCTAGATCTACAAGACAGAGCAAGTCTGAGCGTGAATGATGTTGCTACAGTGTTTTCGCAAACAGATTCCAAGTATATCAAGATCATTCTGAACTATGCGGCAAGCCGTGCACAGGGAATGATAATGGCAAATTTTGGGTTCTTGATTTCTGGACTGGTCTGCGGTCGCTCTCTGTGTGGGTCGGTGGACGGAGTTCATGGATTCTCACTTAAGGACCAAAGAAAAGATCGAATGCTTGAGCTAATATTTGATCATAAACCCGACGCAAGTTTTTTTGCGATTACTAGCGCACTTGCTGAAGCTGATTGACTCGAGAAGCTCTCGATTGGTAGGTGGATTAAACGAAACAGCCCCATCAGCCCTGCTCCTACTCGTGATGTGTACTGGGGGTGGTTAGCGTTTGCGCTGTGGGGCAAATCCTCGAAGTGCACTGCTCGAGAAGTAAAAATTCGTGGTATGAGTTTAACCCAGCTTGGCGTAGCAGCGTTTAAGGCGGCGTTGAAGACAAACTTTCCTGAGCCAGGATCAGATTCACTACGCAATCCCCAGTACGGATACATCAACCTGCAGGCAGGAACCCAACTGCATACTCGTGGGTTAGGGAGAATTGACCACACAAATTTCGAACTGCTACACGACTGTCGCTGCCGAGCACTTAGTAGCCATACTTCAATGCACGGGGAGGCCAGTGTTGTCGTCCCTGGGCATGGCATTTGCGGGGTAAAACTAGGGGACGATGGAAACGATATTGTTCAGGAGATACAAGTGACGTCGGATGTTGAAAGCGACCCTATTTCCACAACATCTACGAACATTCGATCACTAAAACTGGTTTTCTCGGAACCTGAAAGTGGTGTTTTGATGATGGAGCTACTACCGCTGATTGGAGCGAGCCTCCGTTCTCTTTCGATTGACATGATACCACCAAGTCATGCGGAGGTGGATCTGAGTCTTCTGGCGGCATCCTGTCCCCATTTGACGAGCCTTTCCGGTGCAGGAATCAATCTTTCGGTGTCTGATCACAACAAAGCACTAGGTGAGTGGGGCCTGAAACAATTAGTGTTGGAGTACCCGAATAACCAAGCCACTCTTGAGACCTGCTTGAATTGCTTGACCAACACGACACAGCGAATGTCGCGAGAACTAGTCGAGTTAACGATTCGGCTTCCAGAAGTGCAGGCAACGGCGTTTCAAATTGCGATAGATGCACTGAAGGAGTGCAACGGGACGTTTTTGCCGCTTGTCAAAGAGAAGTTTCCTCTCCTGTCCAAGGCTGCAGTGATCAGTGCGGTAAAAATGGGAAATGGTAGGAAGCGCTCTGTTGGTGGCGCGAAAGCTTTTCATCGGCTGGATGAAAATGTCATGGGCCTGATTTTTGAGTACGCGGCGACACCTGAGCAACTTTCCGTTCATGTAATCCAAACGAAGTGAGCAAACCTTCACCTAGGGTCCGGCAAGCGTTGGATTCTTCCCAGTGATTTTAATAGTGTTGTGCACCCGTGGCGTGCCAAAATTTGAAGCTGTTTACGTCTTTTATCAACTCAAAAAATAAATGTTTGAAGCAACAAACCAACCGTTGTGTTGCACCTATACTTTCACTTTCGGCACCAGCTTTTCCCCAAAACTTATCTACACATTCTCCATTCTTCAAAAATCGTCACTCCATCAGCTGCAAGGCCTTCTCATACACAAGGAACGTCACGGCACTAACGGGGAACGCTCTCATCATCGTCGCACCAAAACCTTTAAAGAGGAAGCCCAGTCCCTCCTGCTTCATCCCCGTCCTCGCAATCTCCACCATGGACAACTGTTTGCCCCCAAGAGTCTGCCCTTGCACCCGACTCTTAACCACATCCAGCGGCATACAAAGTGCCCACGACAACATCCCCGCGAGTCCCCTGGCCGTCATCAATTTCCACTCCGTCTCGTTCTCGCTTTTCCCCTGTGTCAACGCTCTCTTGGTGACTTCGTAGCACCAAAAGTAGGCTCCAAAAGACGGCACATCTCTCAAAAGACAGATCTCCCACCCCCGGAATAAAGTGGCCACCCCGAACTTCCTAACAATTGTTCTGCCTGCAGCTAGAGACCGATGTTCCTGCCCCATTGCCCCCGTCTGCAACTGAATTTTAACGTGCTCCGAAGGCGCTGCGAAAACCACTTGCACCAATCCGGCGCTGGAGCCTGCAATGAAATGCTGGAAATGTGTCAACGGTCGGTCATCCTGCTTGAGAGCGCGCACCATTTGGCCCTGTACGCCGAAGATCACGGCGTTGATTGGCGCGTTGCTTAGCACGGGGGACAGCACGCCCCGGAACAATCCGGCGGTGCCGTCCGAGCGGAGGACGCGTCCGAGGGTGCGCAGGACGCCCGCCCCGGACTCACCATTGGTCTGCAACTGCACTTTGATGGTGTCCAGAGGGTGCCCGGCCACGATGCCCGCCACCCCCGAGTGTGCCGGCGTTCAGGTCCTTGGCGATATCCACCCACTCCATGCAGCCTAAAGTGGGTTTTATTGATGGGTGTTTTTGGAGGGATTAGGCAGATAATTTGGGTGGCAGAATAATTGCAGTAGAATAGTAATAATTGGAGTGCCCTTCGGGTACAGGTTTAACGGAAGTTCGCGTGTCGGGCGGGGTTGAGTGTTGAGAGATGGTCTTGGCTAATGTACGCAATTTGTTGTGGAGAATCGAGCGTCGTGATATCAACCGTTAATATATATTGAATGGTAACTTGACAAAGGTTAATTTGCTGGCCATCGAGGCAGTACTGCGAACCAGCTATCGTGTTACAGCAGCATTCAGCATGTCCTCAATACGGGTTCGTCGATATCAATGCAGGAACAGAGCTGCGAGTTTGTAGTTCACCAAATGGTGGCAACTCAATTTGTGTGATTTCTGAAGCGTGTTGCTGTCGTGCGCTTTATAATG
Organism: Phytophthora sansomeana; assembly: GCA_032158285.1. Classification (NCBI taxonomy): domain Eukaryota; phylum Oomycota; class Peronosporomycetes; order Peronosporales; family Peronosporaceae; genus Phytophthora; species Phytophthora sansomeana. Next base: position 156,566 of record JAPDHH010000242.1, read on the forward strand.
CAGCCGAGGATGTTGATAATGTGGAAATGGTTGTTCCTGGGTATGGCGTTTGCAAGGTGAGATTCGTCGACTCCATTCGATTTACTCCTGATTCGGGGAACTCGGTCCTCGCGACGAAGCGGGTGTCTGAATCATTGTCTCTGCACTATGTCAAGGTGGGATCTCCTGCTACTTGTCCCTCCATGAAGATGAGGATACCTTCAATCAGCTCGACCTCACAGCATTATCCGCCGCGTGCCCACAGCTGCAGACACTTTGGACTAGTCATTTCACGGTGGTGGTTTCTGCGTATGACGAGTTTCTGCGTTGCTGGCCCATCAAGGAAATTCACATTGGAGCCACCCGTTGCATATCTATCTGACTTGACGTCACGTTTGGGCGACTACAGTCTACGAATGTCGCGGGAGCTTGTCAAATTGGAAGTGATGACCCAAAACGTTGATGATTTCCGCGAGCAGGAAAGTCACTCAGCTCCAAACTACGACGGAGAATTTCTGCTTCTTGTGAAAAAGAAGTTGTCTCTGCAGTCCAAGACGGCAATGATTAGCGTTGTCACGGGTCGAAGTCATTTTCCAAGCGATTCGCAGAATGGACGCATGTGCTCTGGGTCTCATTTTTGTTTTCGCCTCGATTCCTGCTCATAGATCGGTCACGATCAAGATGACATGTTTTGCAGTATGAGACTGACTGAAATGCCGATGCAGTTGCTCGTTTTCTTACGAGAGTCTTTCGAATAAAAAGAAACAATTACGGGCGTGATACTTATTTTATTATCGAAAGCAGTCGAGCCAACGCAACAAACTTTGTTGAAGCCACATTGCTGATCTCATTCCATTCATGTTTTCGCCCATTGTCGAAACCAACTTGAACGACAGCAAAATCCCGACACTCTCGGTAACTACACACTTTTGCTCACAATAATCCAACGAAGAACCACGATGGTACGACAGAGTTACCATTTGGATTAATTTCGCCCAGATGAAGCCATCTAAGACAGCAAAAAGTGATCAAGCACTTGACACGTGCAATCTTGTTATCAGTAATATCTTCTGTGCGTGCAAAGCACTTCTCGCCGCACTGGAGTGGCGGCCAATACGAAAATGAGACTCAGGATGTGTGCGTCTAAATGACGAATACCCTTGGAACTACACGTACTTGCGACGACGCTGAGCATTGCAGTCTTCGACTGGATAGGAAATTTCTCTTTCACAACCGGCAAAAACTCTCCGTCGTAGGCTTTGAGTTTGACGATTGCATCTGGGCTGAAAGCTTCGTCTTTAGACGATGCGACCTCCAGCTTGACAAGCTCTTTGGACATTCGTAGACTGCGGTCGCTCAAGCATAACGTCAAGTCTGATATGCTACGGGTCGCACTAATGTTCATGTCTTGGATAGGCCAGCGACGCAGGAATTCATCATGTGCAGAGACCACCACATTAAACTTGCTGGTCCTAAGTGTTCGCAGGTCTGGGCATGCGACGGATAGTGCAGTGAGGTCAAGATCTTTCCGGTCTTTCTTATCTTCGCGGAGGGATAACAAGCGAAGCCCACGGGTGAGTAAAAGCAGCAGATCCATCAGCAGCGCAGTATCTTCCACCTTGACAAAATGTAGTTTCAATGATCCAGACACTCGTTTTGTTGCAATGATCGAGTTCTCAGAGTCGGGAGTAAATCGAATGGAACCGCCAAGTGCAGCCTTGCAAGCCCCGTACCCAGGGATGACCATTTCCACATTGTTTGCGTCAATCGCTGGATCGAAAAGAGCTCGACAGCGACACGCCCTCGAAACCACGCAAATTAGGCTGCCACCATTTAATGAGCTACTAAGTTGTAGTTTGGTTCCTGCACTGAGATCGACAAACCCGTATTGAGGAGGGGATACTAGATGCTGCCGCGACACGGGTCGAGGATACTTTGTCCGCAGTACTGCCTCCATAGCCACCAAATCACGTTTTGTCAATGTACTCCTCGCGATCTCTACGTTTGGGACTAGCATGCTGGATGCGCCGCAGCAAAGCGCAAATGCAAACCATAACCATTTTCCTTCGCTCACGCTGCTCATATCGAAGCAGTGTAAATGTGTCTCCAAAGTCATTTCGGCAACTGCTGAACAGGTTGCAATGAACAGTGTATCGGGTACGTCACATGATACTGTTAGATCGTTATATTCCACTTGCATCGTTGGAGGTAGACAAGTACTGCTGTTTCTCAGTACAACGTCCAACGAGCGACCACAGAGTAAGGCATTCAACATGAAGCCGACATTTACCACTGTTTGTGGATCGTCCATCAAATCCACATCTTTAGAATATAAAGAAAGATAAAGCGATTGGATCCGTGTCCACGTGAGTGCTGCTGTCAATTCCGGGGTGAAAGTTGCCGTTCTCCTGGGTGATGCAACGACGGACTCACACGGAGTAGTAGGAGATTGTTCATTTTGCCACACCTCAAATAGCTTGGTACCATTACCACTAGCATGAAATTGAAAAATTGGAGGGACTCGGATTGTAAAGAGTTTTTCAAATCCAGCCAAAAGCAAGCCAACAGTGTCTGCAGGTTTTTCTATCTGGTCTCCACCCTCAATGCGTGAATCCTTGAAATCGCACTTCCAGTAAGTATTAAAACAACCGCGAATATTCTTTTTGCTGGCTTCCTCGACTCCCAGTGCTTCCAGTTTTTCATATGCCGCCCGAAAATCGGGAGAGTAACTCGACCGGTCTCTTGGAAATCCGAGAAGAGTTCCCCACGAAACTGGTGACTGCATTGCTGCAGGATCAGTGGATGCCAAAGTCCCCACCAGGCAAAGTCTCCATTGTGGGTAGTAGAAAGTGGAATTTGCATCTGTTGGTTGAATATTCAGGTACTCGTCGAAGAATTTGGTGAATGCTCGATTGTTCACGACCGACAGGATAGTGAAGAGTTCCATGGCTTCGCGGAGAAGTTGCAGTCGCGCGCTATCTCGTCGACCCACTTCATCAATAGGAAGCTTGACGAAAAGTGAGCGTTTGGGTTGAAGTGGGCTCATTAACGAGACTTGTAGAGCTGCAGCTTCGCCATTCTGCCGACTCGTAAAGTTGTCTCCTATCACTGAGTACCATACCTCCAGAAATGCAGTGTCCATTCTCTTCGAGTAGCACCTTGACCAAAGTGAAGTGAACAATGTCCGTAAAACCAAGAACCCCAAAGTTGTAGTCATTCTGCATCAATCCATGCGACCATTAAAATTTAATGGTCTTTTTGGGGACCATTTCTCATAAAGAAAATACCTACCACTCAGATTGACTCGCAGAAAGATAGATAACAACCTCAAGTTTCCTGATCTCCAGCTAACTTGGATGACGTCGGAATGGGAGTTTCTAGAACCTTGGCACACAGTACGTCACCAGAGCTTGACGGGCTTCAGAGATCAGTATAAGGTTTCTTTGCGTGCACGCCATAGCTGCACGCAGACAATTTTCGTGGAAAAAAAATAATAAAAAAAGATCCGGAGACGCGACAAAATGGTGTGTGGCTTCAACAACTTCGCCAGGCATAGGAACTATTTAGAGTTCTCTCGGTTGTGAACTATCGAGCATTCGCTGAATTCTTTCCTACAACTCGAAGCATTCTTGGTCGAGACAACTATCAAAATCTGGAATGGTGGTTATACCCGGGGGGTCAGAGAATCTCTATTTATGTTAGAATTTAACTATAGAGTCCTGGAGTTTTTGTAGGCTCTGCCTAATATTGATGGTGTCCGGTGGCCAGCTTGGGCTAACCTTGCGAATGCATTTGGCCCTCAACCATTCTTGGAACCGTGTAGGTAGGCTCGAAAACTCATATTTGCCTGGAGCAATGCGTTTGGTCGTCGACATCTTGATTAACTTTGCAGCTGCTGCAATCTGTTTGAGCTGGGTGGTTTCCCACATATACGAGTTGAAGTCGCGAAATAATTCGGGGCGCTGTGGTCGCTGTGATTTCGGAATTGCGCTTTGGATAACGACATGCACCGTTTTACGTATCGATCGTTTCCGGATTGCTTCCATTGCTGCAGGAATGGTGGTTATACCCGGTAATAAGGATCCTAGCATATGACGATCCTGCAATTCACCAGTCACCAGTCTCGTGGGGTTTGCTTCCTGGGTTTTCAAATGATCCATCGACTTAGTCGTCAGAATTTCGCTCAGCACTCAAGAGGCTGGAGACATTAGCCCTCGAGAAAGCTACACGTAGCACGACAAGTGTCGACAATAATTATTGGACTTTACCCAGCCTGATAACACAATCACCGCTTTCGTAAGTACAATTCGAGAAACGTTTAGTGCCAGCGCCCGTCGTGTGGTCCTATTCCAAATTATCGGCGGATACGATCTAAGAGGGATACATCTACCCCCGCGTCAACGTAAAACGCCAAGTTCCATCGTAATGGCAAAGGTGTCGAACACAGCGTTGGTTAACCCCATTGGTTTCGTGGACTTCGTTGCGGCACGCTCAGGGACTCCCGCACATAATCTGGTACATGTATTGGCGTTTGAACAAGCTGCGATGGACACTGTACAAGTAACGATGAATGTCGGATTCTTGCTAAACACGTTGCTTTTTTATGGTCGGTCATTGTGTACAAGAAAGTATCAGGAAACTCTGCATGTAATTGTCAAGCTTTGCACGATTTGTTCATTGTGCTGATGTTATCGAGGTAAGTGGTTCCTCAGCTTTGGGCAGCGAAGCTGATTCAATGCGTGTAGCGGTTGTTTTCAGAAATTAACTCTCGTCTAACGGTGTGCACTTTTGAGTCTTTTGCTTACTCCGTATTGGTTATCTGCCAAACGTGGGATATGTTTTCCTTGGAACGAGTAGGTTTGCCGGCCTATGCATCGCCGTTATTGGTAAACGATTTCAGTTCCAATACCGGAGGTCCGTTAGCGCCTTCGTTCCCGTCCAAGATGCTCTTGGTTGATGACTTGCCACCACCCAAAAGCTCTTCAATTCCATAATCGACCACAATTTTTTCTTGACTGCCGCTGCCAGACTGAGGACTCAGATACACCGTTCCGTTGAGACCACTCATCAAGAGGATATCCTCAACGAAATATGCGGCCGAAAGGTGGGGGTTGCCCGAGCACTCCGCCAGGCGCAGCATGCACTCGTTCAGGTACAGAACGTTGTTCCGATCAAAAGTTGGATTCGTCTCCATTGTGCATTTCTCGGGGCACGCCTCACTGTCACTGCCACTGCTGCTCAGATTTGTGCTCGTCTGGTCGACATCCGAGAAATCGAACTGCTTGCTGCCATCGTCCTCGGAGTTGGAGTCAGTCGAGCGGAGAGAGGCTGGGTTTCCAGCATGAACAGCTGTAGCGAAGACAGCAACACAGGCTAGGACGGTCGAAAGGTTCATCGCGGAGTTGACTTGGGAGTGAAAGTGTCTTGGCTTGTGCAAATTGGAGAATGAACTGAGAGGTTCACGGCGACAACACGGACTGCAGTGCTTCGTTGATAAGAATGATTAATTCGATGATGTGCAGGTATAACGTTTCCGATGCTTACCAGTGTCAAGACCGGTACCAAGGTGCAAAAAGCTTGTACGAGGTTACCACAAGAACGAATACACTAACGAATACTAACTCGAACACATGATGATGTGCCTGTCCAGACAAAACGAATTTACTGTAACCCCCCAGGAGGGGCCCTCCGTCCATTTCTCCTCAATGTACTAGATACCCAACTGTAATAAATTCTTCAAGAACAAAGAGTGGTCTAATGGAGAGCAACTTGGTTACCACATGAACTGAAGAAGCGTTGACGCTAATGTGCCTTCAGTACAGTAATCAACGTGTTCTGTATGTATTAATAATACATACACTTTGTTCAAGAAAACCAGACTTCCTCCGGATTCTAATAAATGCAACGTGTACTTTCCAGACCATTATCCTGGTAGTGCGACGTTTACGTTGTACGGACAGACCAATAGGGATTAATTCGAGTATGTGGTCCACGAAAATAGTAGGTATCGGGCGGTATACAAATTTCAAGTAGTGCCTCTTTATAAAATTGCGAATCTGTATAAGTATCGCTCTTTAATTCAGTTTCACAGGCTACTAGTTTGGAGATTAAATTACGAAAAAAACGAAAAATGTTTTAGGAGTTTTTACACTGACCGAGATTAGCGAGGAAACCACTTACAAAAAATACCGCCAAGCTCCGTAGGTCAAATCAAATTCGTTAAAAGTTCATTTCTAGGAGACTAAAATACAAAAAAAGCTCCGTAGACTCATCATGCCCGGCAGACCACGGACGCCCTCAAATAGCTGCCGTCGGGCGAGCGAGGTTACAAACACAATGTGCTGCTACGCATTAACAAATTGTGTCAGTAACCTCGCTCGCTATTTCGTACGTTGAGAATTCGATTGGTTGATGCGTATGTAGTTAGATTGGTTAATGCGTGGATAGATTGCTAGCTTGGTGCAGCGGCAGCGAAGTATATGCCCTAATGGACTAAGGCTACCGCTGCAACCTCGCTCGCTATTTGATACGTTGAGAATTTGATTGGATGATGCGATATAGTTAGATAGTTAGATTGGTTGATGCGTAGATATTTAGATTGGCTAACGCGTGGATATTTAAATTGTTAATGCGTGGATAGATTGCTAGCTTGGTGCAGCGGCAGCGAGTATATGCCCTAATGGACGGGGGCTGCCGCTGGAACCTCGCTCGCTATTTGATACGTTGAGAATTCGATTGGATGATTTAGATTGAAATTTACTCTCTTTGCTTTGCTTTTGTTGCGGTTTCGATGAAATACCTTCAAAACTGCATGTTTTCCCAAAGGCGCTACCAGCCCAATTCTCTAGTGTTTGAATAAGCAGAGCCAATGGGAGAGCATTCCGCATCGATTGCCACAATTCGCAGTCCAATCACCAACCTAGAAAAAAGTGAGATAAAATCATAGATGTATTTATACTGAGATAGGAGCACTTCAGTGCTGGCTAGCCAGCCCAACAAGGATTAATGCGTAACGGTAAACAACCGGTAATACTGTATACCAGACTGTATACCGTTGGTGAGTGCTGGTGTATACCGGAGTGATTGCGTCTCGCCGGGGTGTAAAAGCGTGGCGATAAACAACCGGTAATACTGTAAACCAGACTGTATACTTGTGGTGAGTGATGGTGTATACTGGCTGGGCTGAGTGATGGTAACAAAGTGAAATGCCTGACGGAAAGCCGGGAAACGACCTAGGAACGGATGCGCGGTGAAAGGATGCAAGTGTGTGTGTACACGGTGGCTGTAGAGGGTGAAGGGAGTGCACGCGCTGATGGACGTTTTGGGGCTTCTCGCCGGGGTGTGTTTATGGCCCCCAAAAAGCGATTATCTTCGTTTCGTTTCGTGGCAACTCTCTTGTTCGATCGATGGTTCACGCTGTGGTTGAGGAGGCGCAGGAAAGCTAGGCAGCGGCGTCTAGGACGGGAGCGATCTCGGCAAAGTCGGGAAAGAAAAAAGAGGTTGGTCGACAGCGGTTGGAGGACCTTAGCGCCCGCGTGCTTGGAGATGTCGACATTACAAACGACGATGTCAAGTTTTTGGCTGAGGGTCTGCAGTTCACTAACAATCCGCGTGCTGCGTTGGCATGCTATCACTGTTGTGCTGCGCTGAACGGTGACGGCAATATTCCGCGAAGCAACTTTAATTTTCGCCCGCCTTAGCAACCGATTCATTTGTAGATGTTATTGGCATCGTGACGCATGTCGGCGATGCACGCGAGTTTTCGGATGGTTATCTTCGAAGTATTTATCTTGTTGATAGTACGAACATGGGGGTCTGATATGCTACGTGGAGGTACATCGCAAGTAGTGTTTCGACAGCATGGCTGAGTTCCGTCTGTGCGATAAAGGGCGCGCGTATCTCGCGCCGTAACGGCTTGGAGATAACTACCGTTCTGAGCACGTCTTCGCCGAGTCCCTAACGTTACAAGGATGACGGGCTCAAAATCTTGGCTCGATCCCTGCGCTCCAGGAAGCTTTTCCGTGGCTCACAGTCGATGAGGTACTGTCGGCGGAGGTGGGCGTATTTCTTAGTCTCGTGGCCTCAATTAAGCATGTAGGACAACCCAAAACGGTCCGTGGTGGTTCTCGTAATCGCGAGATAAGGCTTGCTGACAGCACCTGAGAGAATTCAGCTGGATCAAGCACGGAACACGCTCAGAGGAGCTGAGTCTGGCGGTAACTTGCACTACAACGGCATGCTGAGGATGAGACCTGTGTACGGTGTGTTTTGTGTGGACTCGGCTAGTGCGAGCAGGCAACAAGGCTGAGATGCCGTTTGCTCGCTGGTCGGTGGAACGCTGGCGTATGCAGACGTTGGCTACCAAAGTGTTGGCACAGTTGTCCACGGTGGTTTTGATGCCCAAGGTTTTCCTCCTGATTTCACAGTCACAGCAACTCAAATATATTCCGATCGCCTCTGGTGGTCACTTTGCGATTTCCCTTTTCGTACACAAGCCCTGTCTTCACTACTTGCCTGCAGTCTTGTCTACGCTACTCTCCAAGTGCCCAAGTGCTGAAAGCTCTCAGCACCAACCGGGAAATTTGCTGTACCCTCTGGGGGGTCGATGCTATAACAGAGGACCACCTAGGCAACAGGGTTGCTTTGCAGGCATGTCGAGTCGCTGAGTATCAAGGCAAAAAAAAGCTAAAATCCACCCCTAGGATCTCGGCGACGTTGGATCCTATGGCGTTGTCTAGCATTTGTTTGTCACCGGCAAAATAGTAGGTGTCGCTCTTATATTTCTGGTGCTAGCTATGCTAGCGTTGCATTCAAATCATATTTTGCCTTCGTTATATCATGTGCGCCTTTTTCCTATCTCAGCCTTCTCGAAGCCTTATTTAATAACTTCTAGCCAACCCAAAATCTCAATTTGCGACGGCACTCCATCCATTTTCCATTACTTAAGTATTCGCCCAGTGTCAGTTTACCCACATTGAAGCAAAATTTGCACAGATACATCTCGTGAGCATGCCGAGTCCAGAAATTGGTATTCTTCAGAAAAGAGTCCCATAAGCTCTTCCATTTCGTCCTCGGAAAATGGGAGGATGGCATAATAGGATTCAGGGCCACTGGATGAACCACCAGAATTCACCGCTAGCTTGTACAGATACAATCGTACGCCAAGCACACGGAGCCAAAAGAAGTTGCACGGATCGGTCATCATCGCTATGTTCGTAAGCTGTACAATCGATGCGGTCACATTCGTGCGTTGTTGAAAGCAGTTTCTGGGCAGCCTTGAATCATTTTTTACGTCACGAAAGCTTTTGGATTGGGATGTGGGACGTACTGGTTGTACGCGGCAGGTTGGATTCCGTAGAGCATCGACTGAGGCGATATTTGTGTGATAATTCTTTGCTTGCAGACGCTCTACACAGTGAGCTCGTAGAACGTTTCAGGGATGCTGCTATTAGATTAGAAGCACGAGGGCCTCTTCGAGACGGGAGTTAAAACGTTGAATCGGATGCTGAGCATGGTTGCTGCCACAAGTACCGGATCCCACATGGTACTATCGGCATAGAGCACAAAATAATTCCTTCCATTGCACACGGAACGCCTTGTCGATCTAGGAAGTCACGAATAGCGTTGAATAACAGTGCAATCACCCACACAATTCCAGTAGGGTTTTCAAAGTATCGCTGAGTGTGTGTGTCGAGCTATTCAAGTACATGTACTCCTTGGGATCAATAGAGCTGATGATAGTATTCCTCTCGCTTCCAAGAGTCATAACATCATGTTCTTGTACGGCCCAAACACTGTCAACGAGGCTGTAAGACTGATTGTTAGGCCCCGAATGCCAAGTAGCCCCTTCTCTCTTTGTCTTCTTCATGCAAATAGAGCAAATGCACCAAATACAGCTACCAATCAGACACATCGCATTTGAAAAGCAGACGCTTGAAAGAACGACAAAGTCTCGAAATGGACAGTACCTCCTATAGCCGACCAGTTCGTATCCAGAAAAATGTCCATGAAGCCGACATCGAGAAGTAGAGCTGCCACGTAGCAGATAATCGGCACGAGGCTGTAGTGTGCTGATAGATTCCGTATCAAGTCATTGTAAGACAATGACTTGATACGGAATCTATCAGCACAGTCGATACCAAACATGAGGAAGAATTATTTTCTGCATTCGTCGCAGCAATGTAAGCTCCGTAGCCAAGCAAAACCAATCGAATCCACATATATGCCTGAGCGCCACCGCGAAGTGCGGCGATGATGTTGTACCAATCGACGATGTTAGTTTGAAGGATGTCGCGTTCGTAGCGAAAATCATCCCGAAAAATGGTTTTGCATTCGACCTGTCTTGAGTCCGATAACCATTCCGTTTTGCTGTTCCTGCACTGCACTCCTCTGGTTAGGACGACAATTTCATAGTCCGTGTAGAAATTAAACGTGGTCCGAGCTGCACCGGATCGATGAAAGTCGTTGTGAAGTCAATACCACCACATCCATGTCCAATCGTGGGTATCGCTGCTGTAGCGATTGTACATGTAGTAGAAGGTCGATATGTTCTCACAACCGGAGTGACGGTATGGAAGAATTCAACGGGTTCTTGCATTTCCAAACACCAGGATGAAAGCAAAAGTATGGCCGAGGGGAGGAGTTTTGACTTCCACTGGAACAAAATTCCAATTGACGTCGTTCCAAACGGAAGTGTTACTGCATGTACAGAGTGAACTCTCCACGCGGGGTTCTTAGTGCCAAAACTTAGTACAAACTGTTGAAGGGAATCTGTAGTTTCTGCAGGGATTGAAGACACGATGGGGGAGTCGGCGAGCTCCCTGGAAGTTGGCCGAAGTCTATTTGGTAAAAGACAAAGTGAGCGCTTGGCTGATCTACTCTAGCTAGGGCTCAATCTGTGTTTGGTTGGCTGGTGTTGCTGCCAACACAAGTGTCGTTATTGCTAGCACTGTCATCACCGCTAGCGTTATGGGTAATCGTGAGTCGCGTTATTGTAGTGCCGTCAACTAGCTGGCTCGTTATGCACGAGAACAGCCAGCTCTGCAGCTAGCTTGGCATGGCTGATATTATCCCGGCACTACATTGCCCCCCAAGCTTTGCCCAGGTAGGTGCAACCGAGGTCACATTTATGTAACCTAAGTAGGCAGTAGTAATGGTCCGATGTACCCGGGACCAGCGTTGTAACAAGTGCTACAGGTGCAACCAGTTGAAGTTGACCTGCATTTAATTGTTTTGACGCCAATCATGATGCGTGTGCGCTAGGAATCGGACCGATATATTCCATGACGTCTGGACTACATGGTAGCGTGACGTGAGCATGAAATGCAAACAAATAGTGATTGCGGCAAAAGTACCAAGAATTTTATTCAAAATTTGGAATAGTTGTCCTTCCAGTACTTGCGTACCTTGCCATCCTGCTTTTGGATGTACTGGTCTAGTAGAACCTTGCCTTCTTTTACCAGAGAAGTCAGGGGTTCCCACGAATCTTCTACAGACTCCAGGCCTTTCCAGCCTACTAGAATCTCATAGTCGTTGATGGAGGTATTCCAGCGATGCTTTTTCAGCTCATAGATGGACAGGATGATGCCTTGAGCAGCCACATGCTCGAGAATTTCCTCGGTTGCGTCCAGACTACTGTCTGCATAGGACTTGAGACGTGACGGGTGGACGTCAAGCTCATCTCCGGTGACGAGATGGCTCACCCGGAAACAATGAGCTTCCGAGCGGACCACCTTGTAGGGTCCTTGCCACGTGACGAGACGCTTGTTGCTTTTTTCGTCGACGCGTGACCGTAGGACGTAGTCCCCAACGTCGAAGTTGATGACGTTCTCTCCGCGCTCTTTCTTCTTGTTGAGCAGGCGCTGCTTGAGCCGCTGGTCGGCAACAGGTTGATGCATCTGCTGCAGGCTGGCTCGCAATGTGGCAGGTGCTGGGAGATGGCTGTCGAAGTCGATGGCAACTTCACCTGTTTCCTTGCGCTGGCGTCATAGAACTCAGCCAAAGGTGTTGGGCACGGAAGTCCTGTGAACAGCTCCGTGGGTGCTCTGTTCCCGAGCGATGGCACGGCGGTGTGGTTCAGGCTGCACCAGCGGAACTAGGTAGACCCAATCCTTGGTAGAGATCTTGTGCTCTAGGATCATCGCACGTAGAACTTGCAGCACGTCACGATTCACTCGTTCCACCGACCCGTTGATCCATGGGCTGTAGACAATCGTAAAGCTTTGGTGCGTCTTGAGCGTCTTGGAAAGCTCGGCCACGACCTCATTCTTAAAATGACTGCCGTTGTCACTCACCCACACTGGCGGTGTTCCGAACCGGCTGTGCCAGTCGAGAATGGCTGCAGTGGCCACCGCGCTGTCTGCTGCATCACACACCACCAGCTCACAGTAATGCGTTGCATGATCTTTCAGTACTAGGAGATACTTGCTGTCTCCGAAAGATTCACCCATGAACAGAAAATCCCAATGCACGCCTCCATTACGGTCGTTGCACTCAATCGTTTCACTCCATGGTCGGCGAATGATCCGTCAGCCCTTCACGTGTGGACATAGTAGGCATGCTGCCACGAATGCATGCACCACTTGGTGGACATCTGCAATGTGGAAGAGTCCTCGCAAGTGATTCACCATTGCCTGTTCTCCACGGTGGCCTTGTGCCCCGCAGTGTGCAATGACGCAGAGCCTTCGAACTATATCTGTGCCGGCCCGAGGGATCCACAGTCGTTGTTTCACTCGCAGAGCATTGTCGTCGCCTTTGACAGCACCTGGCGGCGCTAGGTGGTTCTGCTGTATCGCCACGGTCTCTGCCAGCGTAGGCCAAACGAAACCTTCGTCGTCCAGTGGACGCAACATGGTCGCTGTGTCCGACTTGGCAATGTTCTTCTTGCTTTGGGATGGTCGACGAGCGAGACGCTTCAAACGGACAGAGGTCGTTGGTTGGCCTGCCCGCCTGGACAGCATGTCTGCCCAAACGTTGGCAGTCCCGTCAACATGTTCAATCACATATCGGTAGGACGTCAACTTCAACGCCCATCGCAGCAACTTGCCACGGATGTGCTTCTTGACACTCGCATGTGGCGCGAATACGTGGATGAGGTTCCTGTGGTCGCAGAATAAGCGAAATGGACGTGCACGTAGCAGCAAGTAGTCCAGCTTGCTGCATGCTGCAACGATCGGGTAAGCCTCCTTTTCAATAATGGTCCAATCCAGCTGGGCTCCACGAAACGTTCCACTCACACACATCAAGAGTTTGTGTTGTTGCGCAGTCACATCGACCTTCGGGTCAAAGTCGGAGACCTGAGTGACCACTACTGCGAATCCATTGTCGGATGCGTCTGAGAACACGCAAGTCGTTACCGTGTCGTCAGGAAACACCAGCGTCGCTGTCGTAGCTAGTAGATCTTTGGCCTTGTCGTAGGTAGCTCTCTCACTTCCTGATAACTCAATTGAGATCCCACTAGCAACGCGCTTTGTACGCTTGCACTTGCTAAGGGCTTGATCTAGTCGTTGTTGGAGACGGTCGACCACGCGCGCGTAGTCAGCGATCGACTCGCGCATCCAGTTCGAGGCGCACAGGAATTGTTGCAGCTGGCCAGCTGTCGTCGGATACGGCATCGACCTGAGTGCGTCGATCCGCTCCGGGTCATGCGCAATGCCGTCGCTGCTAATGATCCTGCCGCACCACTTCACGGTCTGCTGGTAGGCTGCTCTTCTTCGCACTCAACTTCAACCCGTACTTGTCGACGAGGTCAAAGAACTGCTCCAGTTTGGACAAATAGGTCTCCACGTCATCGGCGAACAGTAAGAGATCGTCGATCCAGACGATGAGGAAGTCGTACAGCAGAGGCTCAAACATTTCTTCATTGTCTGCTGAAAATGGACAGCAGCATCACAGAATCCCTGGGGAACACGCCGTGGTGTGAAGATCTTACAGTCCGTGATGTAGGACATGAGCTCCTGACTCAAAATGTGCAAGGGAAGCTGCCAGAAACCCTTCAGCAGGTCGAACAGGCCGTAGTGTTTCTTGCCTTTCGTATACTCCAACAGAGTTGCCATGTGCGGCATCGTGCTGATCAACGCCTCGACGAGGTTATTCACGAGTCGGTAATCGCAGGTTTGACGATACTCTTGCTCGCTCATGCCAGCCTTGCGTACAGGTAGAACCGGGCTGGCCCAACGGCTATTCGGGTTTTCATAAACCCAACCAAGCTCCACAAGCCTCGCGTTAAATTCCTTGAGGAATTTCCGTATAGCAGGTGGGTATTGCCTTGGCTTGCTCTTGACAGCTTTCGCACCGTCCTTGAGCCTAATCTTCAAGGGCTCCACCTTTGTAGGTGGGTCATTACCAAGCTCCAATCGCCAAATGTCATGTTTGAGCACAATTGCACGGAGCCGCGATGCGAGTCGACTAGGAAAGCCATGCTCAAATGCCATGCGTATCAGCTTTTCGATTGCATCGTGCGGATCATTGTCCGTCGGATCAGGACCAGCGCCAGGCAGCATCTCATCGAGATCGACGAAGTCTTCTTCTTCCTCCATATCACGATCTACTAGCTGCTCCAGCTGTCGGTCGATATCGATGCCGAGTGCTTTCAATAGGTCCTGGCCTAAAATAAATTCAGGCTCGTCGTCTTCGATAACGAGGCGCTGCACTGGTTTTTGGAGTGCTACCGGGCCTGCGGCAGTGTTCAGCAGCACACGAAGATGCACCGATGTAGTGCACGTAATCCCCCGTTTCCCCACCGCAACATTCACAACGGGGTTCTTCAAAGTGGTCAACTTGACCGAAGGATCACGTAGTTTCAATTCATCTACATGCGTCCGGCTGATCGCCAGGACTGTACGCAAGAATACTACCGTAATTTACTTGAACGCGTAAAATACGGTAAACATTTTTTTGCTTTTTTTTGGACTCGAATAATGTAAAAAACTGATTTTGAATGGCCGCCGCTCTCCGTGGCGATAGTTGACTTGTTGGCCGAGTGCGTTGGCTGGCGTATTAGTATCGAGGGGAAGAGGATCCAGATGAGCCACAACGTTATTCACCAGAGTATCGAGAGAGATGACGGGAGCTGTGGAATACTGGAACAATCCGGATAACCTCTACAATCCAGAATTTTACGACAATTTGAACTATCCACCGGCAAGTACATGGAAATTAATGAAGGACATCGTGCAAGAAGCCATGTTACGGTATCTTCATCAAGGATTCTGCGCCGTTTCTTTTCTTCACAATACGGTATTGAGAGTAAGCGTTGTCATTTGTCTTTGCAGCATGCCAGAAACTGATCTGGCCGCGTACGTGATGATATTTCTATTACTGAAGCAGCATCACTTGTACTTTCACTAACCCTACGACCAAGTGGAGCGAACGACAGCGATTGAGCCCAAGGATCTCCGCTGTAACGACTACATTTCCAAACTTGACTAAACGCCCCAAGGAGCTTGTGTTTGATGCACCGCCGGGCACCACAACTGGAAGTCGGGCTGGAGATATGCCGGTAAAGGACCAACCTACACTTGGCTTGATTCATTTCGGTGTACGAACGACGTTGAAGTGGTTGTGCCCCTGTCTCATGGCGCAATCTTTTCAAAAAAACGCGGGGCCCGATTGCAGGCGGGCAGTCAGTTTGGTCCGGTAGCTCTCGGCGTTGAAGGCCTCCATGGCAGTGACTCGGAACTACGGAAGCGCTTGCTAAATTTATAATGGTGAGCTACGACTTTCATACGCGCTGTACGGCTGTGTTGGTCGTCAAGTCGCATGAATCCCCAACTGTTGAAAAAGTGAATGTTGATGCTCCAAGATTGATTACCATGTGCGTGCAATCGGAGACTGTCAGATTGCGCGCCTACTTCAAAAAAACCGCAACTTCCAAGTTTTGAGGCGTTATGAGCTCTTCTGCTTGTAGCAGTCGTCATCTCACAGCAGCTATTGGCAGCTCAAAGTTCGCTCCTTAGTATCGGGTTAATCGCTTCCTTCTCGCAAGTGCCAAGCGTTCGACTGCGGGTGGCCCCGCAGAAAAGAACCGACACCACGTTGACGTCCCGCACTTTTGGATTAGTACCCGCGCTTGTTTGGTATCCGAGCCTGAGCTGTGTGTGCGCAAACGGTTTGGCGCGATTGCTCGCACAGGAGCGGATGCGATCACATGTCCAAGCACACTGCCACATAGACACCTTCCTGTGTTCTGCTTCGGACCGCCCACTTCCCAGGGTCTGCTTCGCTTCGAGTCATTCTACAATTCGCTCGTTCAAGAGCAGGTCCTCCCCAAATCAAGAACAACTTCGTTTTGTTTGGGCCCAAGGCGTGTTCGACAATGGTGGCAAACCCCGGCGATCAGCCTCGAGTCTGGCGAGAGCATGCTCGCGCAAGGCCCCGAAGAACTCAACCGCTACATCGCTTCGACCTTCGAGCCGGCAATTGCCAGCGAGATGCCCCAGCTGGAGGTGCGCTACAAGAACCTGTCCGTGACGGCCGACATTACAATCACTGAAGACGTGACGGCGGAATCGGAGATGCCGACGCTTCTCAACACAGTGGCAAAAGCCTTCGCTCGCATGTCACCGATGAGGCGTGTGGTTCGAAAGGAAATCGTGAAGAACGCTAGCGGCGTTTTCAAGCCAGGGACGATCACACTGGTATTGGGTCAACCCGGATCTGGCAAGTCGGCGTTGATGAAGATGATGTCTGGGCAGTTCCCAGTTGAGAGCAACATCACGGTGGAGGGTGAGATCACGTACAACGGCGTCCTTCAGAAGGACATTATCAAGCGTGTACCTCAGTTCGTCGAGTACGTTCCTCAGACGGATCGACACTTTGCAATACTGACAACTCGAGAGACGTTGGAGTATGCACACAAATTCGTTGGCGGTGGTCTGGCCGAGAAAGGTCCCGAAACATTTTCCAAGGGCTCCGTTGAAGAGAACCTCGCGGCGTTGGAGGCGGCCAAGGCGTACTACAAGAACTACCCTGATATCGTAATTGGCCAGTTGGGCCTCCAAGACTGTGAAAACACGATCATCGGCAACGCGCTAGTTCGTGGTGTCTCCGGTGGTGAGCGCAAACGAGTGACGACGGGCGAGATGGAGTTTGGTATGAAATACGTGAGCTTGATGGACGAGATTAGCACTGGTCTGGACAGTGCTGCGACGTACGATATCATCTGCACGCAGCGAAACATCGCAAAGACACTCCACAAAGCGGTGGCCATCTCGCTTCTTCAGCCAGCTCCGGAGGTGTTCGCATTGTTTGACTATGTTTTGATCATGAACGAGGGTGAAGTGATGTACCATGGCCCTCGAGAAGCAGTACTTCCGTACTTCGAGAGTTTGGGGTTCAAGTGTCCTCCGGATCGCGACATCGCAGACTACCTGCTTGACTTGGGTACTCGGCTGCAACATCAGTACGAGGTAGCACTTCCTGTTGGAATGACGAAACATCCTCGTGCTGCGAATGAATTTGCCGAGTACTTTAGCCAATCTCGTGTCTACGCTGATCTAATCGGCATGATCGAGTCTCCGATGGAACCCGAACTCGAGAAGCATATGGACGAGTTCATGGATCCTGTGCCCGAGTTTCGCGAGTCGTTCTGGAAGAATACCAAGGAGCTGAGTATCCGACACATGACGATCTTGTGGCGTAACAAGGCGTACGTTGCAAGTCGTATCGCTATGACGTGTATCATGGGTTTGATCTACGGCAGCACGTTCTACCAAGTGGATCCAACCAATGTGCAGGTGATGCTAGGAGTCATTTTCCAGGCTGTGATGTTCATGTCGTTGAGCCAAGGTTCACAGATCCCCGTGTTCATGGAAGCTCGTGAAATCTTTTACAAGCAGCGCGGTGCAAACTTCTACCAGACAATGTCGTACGTGATCGGGTACTCGATCGCGCTGATGCCACCGTCAATTTTCGAGATCTTGATCTTCGGCTCGCTGGTCTACTGGATGTGTGGTTTTGTCGCGAATGTCGGCGCGTACATCATCTATCTGATCTTACTTGTCTTGACGAACCTCGTCTTGTCCACTTGGTTCTTCGCGTTGACAGCCATGTCTCCAAACCTTGACATTGCAAAACCGATGTCGTCGTTCTCGATTGTGTTCATCATTATCTTCGCTGGCTTCGTCCAGCCAAAGAGCCAAATTCCCGACTATCTCGTGTGGATTTACTGGATTAACCCCATCGCGTGGTGCATGCGAGCGTTGTCTGTGAACGAGTACCGTGCTTCCAAGTATGATGTGTGCGAGTATGGAGATGTCAACTACTGCTCCAAGTTCAAGATGACCATGGGCGAGTACTATTTGGATCAGTTTGGTGTTCCGTCAAGCACGACGTGGCTGTGGACTGGTGCCATCTTCATGGTTTTGCTTCTACGTCTTCTTGTTGCTCCTCAGTGGATATCTGCTTGAGTACCGACGGTATCTCGCACCGACCAACATTCAATTGCTACCGAAAGAGATCGAGGACGAAGCTCAGGATGCGTACGCGTTGGCCACGACGCCGAAACACTCGGATGATACCAACTCGGATACGTCTCACGATGATGTTATGGTAGATGTTCCTCGCCGCGAGAAGAACTTTGTTCCAGTAACGATCGCGTTTACAGATTTATGGTACACGGTTCCTGACCCGACAAACCCGAAGAAGAGTCTTGATCTGCTGAAGGGCATCAACGGATATGCTACGCCTGGTACATTGACAGCGCTGATGGGATCTACTGGTGCAGGCAAGACAACATTGATGGATGTGATCGCTGGACGTAAGACGGAAGGCACGATCCGGGGCAAGATCTACTTGAACGCCCATGAAGCGAACGACCTAGCCATTCGACGTGCCACGGGCTACTGCGAGCAAATGGACACCCACAGTGAGGCCTCAACGTTCCGCGAGGCGTTGATGTTTAGCGCGTTCCTGCGTCAGGACAGTAGTGTGCCCGACAGCAAAAAGTTCGACACGGTGCAAGAATGCCTCGACTTGTTGGACATGCACGATATCGCAGACCAAATCGTTCGTGGCAGCTCGCAAGAGCAGATGAAGCGTCTTACGATCGGAGTGGAGTTAGCCGCACAACCGAGCATTTTGTTCCTGGATGAGCCGACGAGTGGCCTTGACGCGCACTCAGCAAAGGTGATCATGGACGGCGTTCGCAAGGTGGCCGATTCAGGTCGCTGTATTATCTGTACGATTCACCAGCCTTCCTCGGACGTCTTCTTCCTATTTGACCACTTGATCTTGCTCAAGCGCGGCGGCCAGTCGGTATTTGTTGGCGAGCTGGGCGATCGGTGTCGGAAGTTGGTTAACTACCTCGAAGCAATTCCTGGCGTGAAGCCTTGCCCACCCAAACAAAACCCCGCGACGTGGATGCTCGAAGTGATTGGCGCCGGTGTGAGTAGTGGCCGTGCTCGAGATCTGGACTTTGTTGACATCTTCTCGAAGAGTGAACAGAAGCGGATGATGGACGGAACTTTGCACCAACCTGGCATCACGACGGTATCTCCGGACTGGCCGGAGGTGACGTTCATGAAGAAGCGTGCGTCGAACGGCTCCACTCAAATGTACTTCCTGATGAAGAGGTTCTTCGCGTTGTACTGGCGTACACCCGCGTTCAACCTGACACGTTTCGCCATTGTGCTTGGCGTGGCAATTATTTGCGGTTTGGCATTTCTGAGCGTGGATTACACGACGTACAGCGGTCTTGTCGGTGGCTTGGGCTTGATCTTCATGTCGACGCTGTTCATGGCTATGGCTGGTTTCATGGGTACCCTTCCCGTGTACTCGAACGACCGTGCTGCATTCTACCGTGAACGCGCTTCCCAAACGTACAATGCTTTATGGTACTTTGTCGCGACAACGGTGGTGGAGATCCCGTACGTCTTTGGCCAGTGTCTGGTTTTCACAGCCATCTTCTTCCCGATGGTGGGGTTCGAAGGCTTCAGTACAGCTGTGCTGTATTGGTTGCACGTGTCACTCTTTGTGCTGGGCCAAATGTACTTCGCGCAGTTGTTGATCCACGCGTTCCCAAGTATCGAAGTGGCTGCTGTCATGGGTGCTTTGATTAACTCGATCTTCCTGTTGTTTGCTGGTTTTAACCCGCCATCGTCGTCGATACCCACAGGTTACAAGTGGTTGTACACGATCGTACCTCAACGATTCTCGGTCGCAATTCTTACAGCGATTACTTTCTGCGACTGTCCTCAAGACCCGACGTGGAATGAATCGCTGAGCCAGTATGAGAACGTGGGCTCGAAACTTGGTTGCCAGCCCTTGACGGAGGCCCCGATCACCATTTCTCACACAACTGTCAAAGGGTTCATCGAAGGCACGTTTGAGTACAATTACGATGAGCGCTGGGCCAATTTCGGCTACGTCTTCGCGGCCATCTTCATTTTCCGAGTACTGTCCATGCTGTCGCTGCGTTATATCAACCACACCAAGAGATAGAGAGATCCGTCTTACTTGTTGTATAAACTTCATAAAAAGCTTGCTTTGCTGTGCTAATCTTGGTTGTTTTGGTTTGGAATGTTGTTTGCAGTATTACTGTGGGGAAATGCAACGATTGCTCTTCTTGTTGAGCGTCTGTGACGGTCGGTAGTATCTACCACCTGCTACTATGGAAAGCTTAACTAGGCGCTCCAGCATCCTGGGTGGTGGCATCTTCACCATGTGCTTGAGCCTGTGTGATCGGTCGATGGGATATGCAGTACGGGCTTCCTGGACTACCAGCATGGCAGGTAAGAACGTGGCTGTAGTTCAGTCTCGAATAAGCAACCCGACGAGCAATACACGATGATCGTTGGTGGGAGTTCCAGCTCCCAATCTACTGTCTTCATGCTGTGAGACGCCACAGCGTCCCCGTTAAAGCCTCGCTTACCAACTTGTACTACCAGGACTTAGAAAGAAGCTTCTATAGTGTAGGCATCACCTGTGGACTACGAAGCCAAGCCTGACTAAATAAAGTCCATGTAAACGGTAAATCGTGGGTCGCCAACCTTCGTTGACGCTGTGACCCCCATCAACGTCGCGACGTCGCTCGGCTCCATGTTCAGCTTGCGCCACATATCGAATTGTGCCTTCTGGAGCTTCTCACCCATTGACTTGAGCTCAGGAACCAAACTTGTTCGGAGCGACAGGAAGTGCGCAGCGAGCTCCGATTCGGGCGCCGCCTTGAGCAACATGAAGTACAATTCATGATCGGACAAGCCTTTCATATCGAGTTCTATACGACGCCATGTCTCTATATTGCTCGCCACGCTTGGCCCACAACGCTAGAGATCAATGACATGGATGCGTGCATCCGAAACTACGTATGGCACGGATGTTTCGAACCGGAGGTGCATGGACAGAAGGCATGGCTGGATGCTGACCTTGCTGCATTACCTAGGACTCAAGGAGGCCTTGCCGTACCGAATCTGAGGGCGGAACTTTATGCAATGGCAGCAGCAGCAGTGTGCAACTGGGCGGAGTACGGCACCAGAGCGACCCATATCGTTGGAGATGTGCTCTTTAATCGCGGCTTGGATCGACCTCCGCGCACACTTATCACTCCTGGATTCGTGGACTACTTCCCTGGCAGTGCTCGACGGCGTCCAACATTGTGGGGCACAGGGAGGCTTCTTTTGACCCTCACAGGAGCGCCACTTGTTGCAGAAAAAATGAAGGACTGGACAGAGGCCTTCACCAAACTTAGTTACGAACTGGACAACATCGACGTGGAGTGGGAACACCGTGACATGACTGCAAATTGCCAAGAATTTTTACGCGCTACGGACAATGCACGCAGAGCACTGGAAACTAGCACTAACGGGCAACCGCATCTTGAATGGCTGCCTTACGCAGACATTGGCACGATCCGGGTCTGGACCAAAGAGGGGAACTGGGCGTCACTGAAAGAAGCCTGTCAGATCAGGTGCAACAGGGCCACACAGATTAAGCAGATCGTATCCTGGCAACGTACGCGGCAGGGCTCCGTCAAGTTCCGATTTTCCGACTACTTTGCAGACCCTCAACGCCACGAGCAAGCCGAACAACTTGCGTACACACTGGTGGTGAATTTTCCTCGCATCGCCGTAGTAGAAGCCTACCCCAATGAAGTGCGCTTCACGGCGGAACCTGCAGATCACCCTGTGACTGTGACGCTGTCAGCAGGGGAGGGAACGGAAGCTATAGTACAGACCGATAGTACGGGGCCGACACAAGTGCGCAGAGTTGACGGCCAACGCGCGCTTACGAGGCTCATAACAGAGGTGGCAGGCTCGGCCTTCGCAGTCACTTCGGTCCGACCTCACCCATGTTTAAGCAGGTTGGTATGCCTATGGGCGGGCGGCAGGCGCTGGACGCGAACACGAAGAGATTTCAAACACCGGGTCATGGAGGCGGCACAGCGACGCGGAGCGGCCAAATCCGATGAACGAACAGCCAAATGGGGGGAATTGAGCACACAAGCGGCCAAAGGTCTTGCTCAACTGGAATGGAAACGTATACGAAGGGTGGTGGGCATGGGTTCTTGGGGAGAGCAACTTCTCCTACGAATCAAATGGCATGCATTCTCACTCTCCATAATAAAATGGGATGCCCGCATGCAAGATGTGCCCATCTTCAGGATACAACCTTATATCATGTCTTCTGGGAATGTCGTGCGGCGGCGGCACTAAGGAAACAATTGATCCAACCATGGAGAAGACTGGGGATGAAGGCAAACGGAGTAGAAAAGGCGATCTTCAGCATGACCCTCAGTTCCATACCGGCGGGGTTTTGGGACTTGGCCGACTCAATGTTTGCCAAAGAAACTTCGACGCACACGCAGTTTATCGAAGCGGTCTCCAACCTGGTGGATGGATGCTGGAGGATCGGTGTGGCGGTGTACTTGCATTCGGTTTGGAGGTGGAGAGTTAACCACTTCGATGAGAATAACACTGTCACCGAAAGCTTCCACAAGAGGTCCTTGAACGCAAAACTAAGGCACGGGTACAACACAGTGCACCTTCACATGAAGGCCCAGCTACCGAGACATTTCCAGCAAGCATCAACGGAGCTACTACGCAGAGCAATGGTGGCGGATTCCACAACGGTATCATGGGACTCCCCATTAGGAGGAACACCGGTCTTCCTTCTCTTCTTTGACGGAGGATCCAGAGGGAACCCAGGACCAGGCGGCAGTGGGGCCATCGTCATACGGACAGGAACATCAGCTGCTGGACCGATGGCAGTCTGGATAGGCTCGATGTCCTTCGCAAGTAAAACGACGACGAACAATGTGGCCGAAAATATGGGACTTCTCATCGCACTCAAAGCGTGTGCGGCCAGGCGGTATGAACCGCTGCACGTCATAGGGGATAGCGCGATGATCATCCGCCAACAGAGCAGTCGAAAGCCCCCAAAAGCGGCTCATCTCAAGCAACTTTATTGGAAAAGCAGACGCACTGCATCAATGCTCAACATCATTCAATGGCACTACCATCTTCGCGGCTTCAACAAGATGGCAGACAAGCTCACGAATATGGCAATGGACAGCCGCAGAAGTGTACAAGTACACACGGACGGCAATCCTACGGAACTACAAAAATGGGAACCAGTACTCCGGCATATGGAAGGGGACCTCCATCACTGGCAATCAACGCAAGAAGGGGCGATGCAAGATGGCATCGTTGACAACTCTCCATAATAGAGGCGGGGAAGCTTCTAAAGCTTGGACCGGGATACATATAGCTAGTGGGCGACGTAGGGGCGAGCACTAGAACGGACATAGGAAGTCGTTAGCAAAGTCTAAGTGACACCAATGTACCTCACTGAGAAACGAAACGAAACAAGATTCCAACGCCACTTCATTTACACCCGACGCCACGCCCTCTAACTAAATACTTGCTACACTCCTCTCCTTCCTTCCTCTTTCTCTCGCATGCCCATCTACAGCAGGAATACTGCCGCCGCCGCGCACAGCTCCTCGTCGTCCAGCGGGTCCGTGCACACGCGACGCACGTTCACGTCCACGAGCTCGCATAGCTCCTCCAGGTCCTCCGGGAACAGCGCGGCCGGCGTCCGGAACGGCTCGAACTCGGCCGCCACCTCGCGCGGCGACTGGAACCGCGGCTGCATCATAACCGCGTCGTCCTCCGGCAGCAGCACGAGGCTCTTGCAGCTCGGCGGACTGAACGTCGGTAGCAGGAGCGTCGTGGCCTCCTGCTTCATCTCGCGCGCCGTGTCGGCCAGGCTGCCGCCGCTGTTGATGCGCAGGCGCTTGCGCTTCTCCAGCCGCCGCTGGTTGCGGTTCGCCTTGGCGCGGTGGAACGCGCACATGCTGTGCAGCGCGCCCGTCTTCTTGATTGTGCGCGCGCGCAGGCAGTGCTTGCTCGGGTAGCGGCAGCGCAGCTCCGGACTGGCCGCGATCTCGTGCGGCAGCGGCTCGGCCTCCATCAGGATCTCCTCGCCGTCGTCGTCGTGGCCCGCCAACACGAGGCCCGAGGCCGCGATGGCCGCCGCCGCGTCCGACACGGGCAGCGCGCGCTTCTTGCCGATGGTTGAAGCGTCGGCGTTGGCGTCGGCGTTGGCGTCGGCGGCGGTGGTGGTGTGCATCGTCATGTCGGACAACGCCAGCAAGTTCATTGTGTGTATGTGTAGGAGTCTGTTGCGGTGCGACCACGCAGTGTCGAATTCAAAAGTGAGTCAAGCGAAGTTCCGTTCCGAGTTCGCTCACGCGAGAGACACGAGTGATCGGTGCACGATTCGATCTATGACCGCCGCGGCTCTCGCTCTCGGACAGCCGGTGTACCTCTTGCCAGTGTGTGCCTCGTCGAGCTCCGGCTGGTTAAACGAACATCCGCTGTTCAGCGCGGACGCCGACTCTGTTGGGCCAACGTGGCCGTCCCCAGGCGGAGTCTGCAGCGCAGATAGCCGCCGCCAGCGAGCGCATATAGAGCTGCCCGGACTGGATTCGCCCGAGGAAATATAACAAACACAAGTAGGAATCTGATCAACATAAAAGCCCATCCCCCACAATACGCACAGCAAGTGCAGCGTGGAGACCTGGCCAGCCAGGTCTAGGGCAGCTCGAGCAAGGACGCAGGTGCGCAGACTGTGGTTAGTGTGCACCACGTTCTTCTTCCTGGACCCTCCCCGACCAGTACCAGTAAGCGCCGCCAGCGCGTCCAGCACACGCCGCGTGAGGATGCCCGGGCTGACGGCCGCAGAGCTAGATCCAGAGACGCTCCATGCGGGAGACACGATCGAGTATTATTGCCGAGCTTTCGTCGCCGGAGACCGAAAGGGACGCAGGTTCGCCGTAGTGACTCGGATAGACGATGCAGATGATGTCGAGTTGCCGATCGATGTCGACACTGGGGATATCATCCCCGGTGACATGATGATGAAGCGGGTTGCAGACCGCTTCGGTGCCCCTTACAATGTGAAAGGCAACCCCTGCCGCGAAGTGGCGCAAGCTACGCATCTACAAACTTGTTGCCGGATCTTTTGCGGCTCCATCGCGGGCCAGTGCCCTCAAAACCGCGCTGGAAGGAGCAGTCGCCGCGGCTTGTGAAGCCGTTCGTGAGGCCCTGCGTGGTGAGCGCGAGGAATACGTCCCAGAGAGTCCTCAGTCCAGCGCACGCAGCCCTTCCGAGCCAGAGCCGGATTTTGATGACTTTCAACCGTCCAGCACTTCCCCCCACCTGGCAACGGCAACAACAAGTGAATTAGTTGCCACAGCCCCAAAGGAGACTATTGCACGTGAAAGATTTCAGCAGAAGTCGAGTATTAGCCAAATAATCAACTTGGTGACCTCAGATGAGGAGAGCGGAGCTGAGTCGGCGGCCCCACGGTCCGTGAGCGACCAGACCATCGCGGAAGCTACGGCCTACGTGAAGAAGATCCCCAACCGCCACAAGCGCGCCAAAATTCGCCACCAGGCGAAGAAGCGGAACGGCGAGTGGCACGAGGCGAGGTCGCGAAAGAAGCGGGATCTGGTGAAGTCTGCCATTACTAAAAGCGGCATCATCATATACCATGCGAAGACTGTTAAAGCCATCCGATTCAAAAATCTGTTGAAGTTGCCGGAAGTGAAGCTGCGCCTGGCAAACCTGCACAGTCGAAGGGCTACCTACCCCGATCCGGCTTCGCGTCAAGAGCGCGTGTTGCTCCGGGAAGTGCCGTGGCCAGCCGAGATCGAGTCGATCGTGAGGTGCAAGCCGAACGGCGTCAAGTTTCGAGACATCGGTGCGTTTGACGCTTGCCAATGCGTTGGCGACTGCTTTTTGGATACCTGCGCGAACGTGGCATCTGCCTCGTTTTGCACGCCGGAGTGCTGCAACCTTGGGGCAAGGTGCAGCAATGCTCCCGTTACTCTGAAAACGCTGAAGTTGTACGAGACCGGCAGAGTCGGGCTTGGTGTCTACACTACAACGGATCTCGACATTGGGGACATTCTGGGGGAGTACTGCGGGGAGCTGTCGGAGTTCCCAGCGTTGGTGGAAGGGCAACCTGACCAAGCCGTGAAGCAGAACAGGGGGTACACGTTGCTGTACAACGCGAAGTCGACCAAGATAAACTAAGTGTACGTCGACGCTCTAAAGTGTGGCTCCATAACGCGTTTCATTTCGCATGCCTGCGACCCGAACGCTGCCTTCGTCGAGCAGCAAACCGGCACCCGCGTGAAAGTGCTGGTCAAAATGATCAAGGATGTGAAAGCAGGCGCCAAGGTGACTGTTCACTACGGGAACGAACGCTGGATCACCTGCGCATGCGACGACTGCTGGGAAACTCCGGTCGAGGAATGCAGCGACGAGACTGATGTTCCTACATTTTTGCTCTAGTGTAGCACATTCCACAGTGGTGAAATCAACTAAATGTCAACACGGAGCTATGACTTTTCATATCTAGCGCGTGCTGGAACTGTTATTAGTGTTCAGGATGGTATCTTGTCCAGCGCATTCAAACTTGGCTCGACACGATGGAGTTGTTTGGGTGTCTGTATATAGCAAGACAGTGTGGACAGTATACGCTCGAGGAATTAGCTGAAACGTCTTCCTTCTCCTTCCACAACAACTGAAGCTCTCGAAGGCGAGAACCCGCATGTGTATTGCATTCGAAGAAGATAAGCAAACAGATACGTGAACTCGCAGTAGACCAGCTCTCAGATCGCGAGGCGCTGGATCATTCCAAACTGAGAGCAGGTCCAATGCTCCGCGGACGTCCGATGTCTGGTAGAACAGCAACCTCCCCGCGCTTCCGCTTACGTCGGTTTATCAAGATTTCT
Source organism: Phytophthora sansomeana (assembly GCA_032158285.1). Lineage (NCBI taxonomy): Eukaryota > Oomycota > Peronosporomycetes > Peronosporales > Peronosporaceae > Phytophthora > Phytophthora sansomeana. Next base: position 183,786 of record JAPDHH010000242.1, read on the forward strand.
TTACCGCTGCTGTCAACGTGTGCCGTGACGCGAAGTGCGAACAGCACGTGAATACAGGCGCCAAAGGCAAACCAGTAGTCACACGGGCACCACTGACGGTAGACATCCACGGCCCAACCGTCCGACGGCTCCCCTTCCACTTCCTTGCGGGCGTAGTTAGCGCCCATCTGAGCCGACACTGCGATTCCCTCTTCGCTGCGGTTGTTTGGGGCAAAAGCAACGCGAGAGGCAGGAAGCGATATCACTCGAAGGATGCAACACGACCCAGCGCGCACAGTTTCGATGTCTTGGCCCTCGGCAAGTCAGTAAGCCTTGTCTAATCAGTTCGGAGACCCTGCGAGCGATGGTCGGCGTCGGACACACTTCAAACTCAAACGCACGGGCGCAACTCGACTGATCTTGGCAGCATGCGCTCAGCTCTCGCAATAGGGTCCCCATTTTCAGCCGCCGACGTAGTGTGTAGTCCCTCTTTAGCAAAGCGTTGAAAGTCTCTGCAGGATTGTTCGTAGAGGCGAACCCAGTGGGCGTCGCGAACACCTGCCACGTCGTGAAGTGTCCCGTGAGCCATTGCCCGTACATGTAATGTGCAAATGGAACTAAACCCGAGTCCTGCATCCAGCGCTCTAGAATTGGACGCAGCATTTGCAAAAAGCCCGCTTCGGTACGTGCAAGGTGCAGATCGTAGATTTCACGCAACACGCAAGCTTGTGCACCCGAGGAAAGTAGCTTAATGCGCTCCTGAACCTTCTTCATGACGTGGACGAAGCACATCAAAAATCTGTAAGACGGGTTGTCGCCAAACACGGCTGCGAGAGCATTACACTGAGCTTTGTCTTCGTCGGCCATTGCATACTGCACCATCAAATGTTTCTGGGATATCCAAGAGTAGACCCGACGTATGGACAGCAGAGCAGCCTGGAATATGGGCTGTGTCTCTTGAGAGATAACAAAGAGAGCCACCAAATGGAATCTCCGCGACCGGTCCGACACACCAATGACTAGCACGGGGTAGTCGCACTGATTCATTTTGTACGTGCCGTCCAGGTGCAGAATGAAGCTGTCCGGTGGCACCATCAGCCTCAACATCAACGCCTTCGTCGAGATCCCCACAAGGAAAGGATTCTCGTCGGAGCCGTTGCCGACTATCGGCTTACCGGTGTTGTCCATCTGCCAACCGAACGTGAAGGACTGGGTCATCTCCTCCGAGCCGTTGTAAGCGTGCGCGTGGATCCATGCCCTGAGCTCGTGAACACGGTCATGGTTCTGCATCTGCGTCCGGCCGTAGTGATTCACAAAGTTCTGTACAGTTTTGAGTGGCGGTAGATCCTCCAGTGGAGTGGCAAATTTACGGGACAGAGCCTGGCGGATTCGCAGTGGCCGTAAGTGGTTCTCCGCCAGCTCACGGCAGAAAGCTTTCTGAGACGTGGTCAGCTTCTTGCGTTTTGGGGACGACTCACCAGTGACGTGCACGCCGGACTCGAAGATCGATGCGTGGTCGGTGTCCAGGCACGTAACGATCTTTCCACGCCACGCGCATTTGATTTGGCTCGCCTCACGACAGGATTCGGAGCTACACACGAGCAGCCGATAGCGCATCTTGTGATCGGCGCCTGGGCAGATCGTGCAGACCATTGATTGGCTCTTGTCGATGTCAAACGCCTTGAGAGTCGCCACCACCGCTTCGGCTGCAGCGGCGTCGACGTCAACAGCTCTCTCTTGCCAGCTTACCCGCCCCGACATGATCGCTCGGGTGGGCGTGATTTGGGGGAATGCTGTGGGTCACACCAAACAGTGTTGGCCGTATCTGGTCTCGGCGGCGAGTGCTGGTTGGGCAGCTTCGACCAATGACTGCTGGGCGCCACTTGGCTTGAGAACGAGGGCTGGTTGGCCAGCTTCCACCTAGCCGCACACCATTTATGCGCTTCCCACGCCGCGCAGAAACCCAACTTTCTATTGTGTTGGCACAGCACTTTGCTGTGGTGACGAGTTTCTGTGGTGCTGACGCAGACTTTTTGTACTGTGGCTGTACTGTATGGTGCGCGTCATGCGTTCTCGATTCGCCCCGGTGCCGAGAGTATTATGGCAGCTCGCGCTCGGCCGCAACTCGGCCCGGCTCCGCGCGGTCTCGGCGCTCGCTTCAAGTCACGCCGAGCGAGCCGACATGGCTACAGTCCGCGCGTATCTACCGGCGGTCGGAACGAGAAGCATGGCCGGCATGGCCGTCTCCGCACCGCCAATATGGTCTGGGCCATCACAGCTCCGCGCCATCGAGCGCGCGCCATCTCGCGGCAGCAGGATCGAGTGCGTGCGCCCGGAAGCCACGCCCGGTCCGCAGTGTGCGGCGCTCAGAACGCGACACCCAGCACATGGATGACATGGCTGCGGACACTTGCGTCCACGCGCACATGGGGCGTCTCGGTTACTCACGACGAGACCGGCGCCTGTTTCGAGTGCGCATTAACTCCGCCTGCTGCTCGGCTGTGCCTGACTTCGCGAGGACAGCTCTCTGCTACGCTTGGCGGCGATGATCGACTTCGGCGAAGTCGCGTTCGCTCGGCCAGTGGTCTGCGGCCCACGCGGTTCTCGCGAAGAGAGACTCGCCAGCGAAGCAAGCGACCGACGCGCCATGGCCATCAAGCGCCATGATGGACGTGCACGGCGCCAAGTGGAGACCTGGCTACTCGTCAGCACGCTGCTGACTACTGCACCGTCGCCGAAGCGTCCCACGCTCGTGACCCGCAGAGGACCACTGTCCGTCCGATCCACGCCGATGACGAAGCTGCACCGAGACGCCAAATGGGCGGCGCACACGGCCCCCGGCCCAGTGCTCGGCGCGCCGCAATGCCAGCCGCGGCTCCGAATGTCTGGCCGGCCATCGTGGCCACAACGCAGCAAAGCGCAGCGGAGAATACGCGGCGCGATCACCTCCCTGCAAGCGATCACTCCACGATGTCCGAGCTCTTTTTGGGTGCAAGGCCTGCCAGCCGTGTCGCTTCGTGGCAGATGGCTACACCGCATGGGCTGACGCGACTCCAGCTCTCATGACGTGCATGCACTTGCTTGCCTCGCTGTTCGCCGTGCAGATCCATGCCCAACATCTCACGCGCGACTAGCTACAAGCTACGAGCTAGCCACGCTGGACCAGCGCGTGCGTGCGAGCAGCCGAGCGTCCGGTGCAAGTCTCGCTCCTGTAGCCACCGCGTTTACCAGCACAGTGGCTGGCCGACAGTCTCCAGCTCGAGGCGGATTCGCCTGTGCCACGCTGCAATTACACACCTGTGGCTTTGCCAAGGAACCGAGCAACACGTTGAATGCAAGTGCGTGCTCGGCCCTCAGATCGACCGCTACGGTAGTGCGGTCTCACGTCCGCTTCAACAAGTAGGTCGTCGGTAGCACCATTACGAACCGAAATGCATCAGAGTCCTTCAACACCATGAGTTCGACTCGGTATCACTGATGTTACAAGTGGAGTCGCTTATAGTGGCGAGGCTGGCTGGCTATCAACCAGAGGCGAAGGTGGCCAAATTTGGGCTGTGGTGACGTGTATCAGATTTGAATGATGTACCGAGAACATGGTACATCGGCTTAGAAAGGATATTAGTAAATAAAGGGGCTCCCTCAGCCACGTGTTTGGCTGTAGGGCAGTTTGGTCAGGGAGACCAGCACTTCGCTTTCTCCCCTCCAGCCCCCAGACGGTCTTCCTCTTCCTCTCCCCTCTACAAGGGCCAGTTTGATATACTGGTAGCACTTGTTGGTCAAAACTCAACGACCATGGCCCCCGCGACGCGCAAGAACGACCAAGACGCGCCGTCGATGGGAGGAGAGAGGCAAGCCGAGCTGGAGGCGCAGCTCGCACAGCTACGCGCCGAGATTGCGGCTCTTCAAGCAAACAACCAAGCGCAGCGCCCGCCTCCGACCGAATCCAAGCCTCGCGTTCCGAGCGGCCTGCCCAAGTTCAAGGGGAAGCGTGTCGACGACGTGCGCCAGTGGCTCTTCCAAGTGGAGACCCTGTGCCGAATCAACGGCCACGACGCGACGGATGGCAACCACACGCTTCCTTCGATCGCTGGGACGGCGATGGAAGAGTCTGCGTCAGGATGGTTCTTGTTCTGGGCCTCAAGAACGCCCGCGAACGAGCAGACATGGCGTCGGTTCACGAATGACGCCCTCGCTCACTTCGAAGCATCCAACTACCAAGCGGTGCTTCGGCAGAAGCTTCGTGGACTCCGCCAGGTCAATGACATCGAGGAGTACAATGGGAAGTACTCATCGTTGATCTTCCGCGTTGAGGACATGAGTGAAGTCGACCAAATCAGCTACTACTGTGATGGCCTCAAGCGTGCGACACAAGCCTACGTCAAGCTACAAAACGCGACGACGCTGAGCGAAGCAATGGACCAAGCTGCCAAGTACGAGATGTCTCATTTCGGTGGCGAACGCAAGACGACTCGTGAGAAACCGGAGCGTGAGCAACAGCCCCGTGGATGAACGAGCTCTAGCCAGTCGAGGAACAAGAAGCCGTTCGACAAGAAGTCCTTCAAGCCCGGTCACTACGCTCCTGCGGAACAGACCAAAGAAGGACCTGTGTGCTATTATTGCAAGAAGCCAGGACACTTTAAGCGTGATTGCAAGAAGCTGAAGAGCGACAAGGGAAACGAGCAGCCACGCCAGTAGAAGAGGGACCTGACGTGGCGAAGGCCTGCGAAGAAGATTTAACGGTAAACGAGGATACGTTGAATCTGCTTTGCGAAGACCCTCTCGTCTACACACGTGCACCATTGTTTTCGGTTGAAGGATCAATGGTTCAGGGTGAGAACAATTTTGGTGCCAAGTTCTTGTTGGACTGTGGTGCCACGACCGTCTACGTATCGCGTGGATTTGTGAAGAAACATGAATTGAAGACACAAGTTTACGCTGATCGGACAATCAAGGTGAAACTCGGCGACAACAAGATTGGCGAGTCCGTCCAGGAGTTAGGGAAGATCGAGATCCGGCTCCAAGGCGTACCGAGATAGTTGCAGTTGTCTTCGACATTCCTGAGGAGTTCGACTGTGTACGCGGAATGCCATTCTTTGTGGATGCACATCCGGACATCGATTGGAAGAATCGATGCTTCAAGTGTTGCGTTTCAGATGGAGCCTCAACGACGAATATTTCGACTCCCCGTGGGAAGCGCAGTCAGGTTAATGGCTCTGGGCTTCACGATGCTGTGGATAGCGAATGCTCTTCCGCGATAGACCGCGATTCCTGTCGAGCTGCCGTGCCAGAAACACGGTTAGAGGGCGAAGTTGAAGGCGTTGAAAGACCAGCTGAGGACGTGGAGACTCTCTCGAGGCGAGAAAAGAAGAATACCAGAGCGGAGGCAATGTTTACTCTTGGAGTTGTTGACTCAGAAGGAGTTGAAACCAAGTACATCACAAGGAAGAAGTTACGGAAGTTTCTGCGGTTACCTGCGAAGGATCAACCCGAACACGATTTCATGATCGTGCTGACGAACGATACGATCAAGGAGATTGAACGAGATCTCAAAAGGAACGATGAACCTGACAATGTTGGATCGGAAAAAGCTAAACGATTCCTGAGCACGGACTGGGAGACATTCAAGGATAACCCAGCGTATTCTGTTCTCATCGAGTACAGGGATAATGTGTTCAAGCCAGAGTCGCCTGATGGACTGCCAATGGATCGCGACATCGAACACCGTATCGACGTGAAGGACCCGAGCTCTGCGATGTATCGACAGCAGTGGCGTCTCTCGCCGGAGCAGAAGGCAGAGATCGACAAGTGGGTACGCGAGGTGATTACGAAGGGACTGATCCAACCGAGTATCAGCCCTCACGCAGCGCCAACTTTGTGTGTGCGGAAACTGGTGGGATAGCGCATTGTTCATGATTACCGGTACCTGAACAACAATACGATCCGACAGAGCGTGCCCATGACGCGGAAGAAAAACGTTTTCGACAGGATGGCTGGGGCTACTACTTTTCGTGTATGGATCTTATGCCAGCGTACTACCAGGTTCTGAACGAAGCTGTCGTCAGAGACGAAGCGGCCGTGCGTCGTCACCTGCAGCATGAACGCGTGCGACGTACGTTGAGGGCCGGGAAAGACACCTGCGCATACGTACACACCAGGCGCCAGCAACAGGTATTCCAGACCAATGCAAGCCTGAACGCCGTCGAGGCGGTACTGGACCTGATTCACACCAATCGTGTCTTCGCAGATCTCTGCGCGACCAGCAGCACGGGCAGAGCGGTTGGATTTCCGAATAAATGTCCACAGTGTGGACCACACGACCCAACGGACGTAATTGGATTCCCAGTTTCGGCACGGATACGGTACAACTCATCAACAGCAGCTTCCGACTACCAGTCGTGGATCCCGAGGGCAGCGGCGGCGCGATCCAGAGCGCGGAAAGCGCAACGGTCGTCACGTGAGGCACCCATAGCCTGGGAGAATTCGTCCGGCCGCGAGAGGGCGAACTCAGCGAAGGTCATCGGACCTCCGGTAGCTTTGTACTGATCAACGAGCTCGAGATACTCCGTGAAGCCATCTTCCTCGAGGAGCCCGCGAGGCTGCCAGGAACCCTCAGTTTTCCCTGCGGCAATTATGTACTCAACATAATATATCGCGAATCTCGGGTTACCTGTGAGCCAAGACGGTCGGAGATGGTCCAGCCATGCCAGCGAGACGTGGTCGCGGCATTTCGAGCTGATGTTACCCTCCGTTGAGCTTGACGACTTAGGGACGCGCGTGGTGCGCGCCCACCAGTCGACCGGGACGCAGACTGCTTCGTTCGTACCATGGCAGGCTCTCGAGGTAGCGAGTGGTTGCGCGGCCAGGGATACAAGCGCAGCAGGACGACGGACTCAGCGAAGGTGGCGTGCGTCGACGGGATCCAGTAGCTAACTGAGGAGAGGCCAAGGATGCAAGGGCGGAGACCAAAGCGTGAAGATAAAGACAAGAAGCGAGGACGAGCAACGGACACATGAGGACGAGCAACGGACCCAACCTGACTTGAAGCAGCAAGTATGAGCAGCTCAACTTTTTCACGGGTGGTGAAAACTTTCGTGGAATTTCGGGCCGATTTATTTGCGACCTACTGGATATGGTGTGGACCACCCACGGTCAACTTCAACTTGACCATGATATGCAACGACAGCGACAGCGACACTACCATGACACGTGGCGACAGGTCTCTCACCGCCAAACCTGCGTGCCAGCACAGCAACCGCAGTCGAACTGTCAAGACTTCGGAGGGAGCCGATGGTTGCGCAATACAGCCGAAAGCGGTGCAGGCGGCACGACAGAGGCGAGCGACGAAGCAGCAGGTCGGTGCACATTGTCAACGGTCTTAGGGACAACCTGTACAACACGCAGCGCATACGCAGGAACAGGTTAGCAGTGAACAACAACACACAGCGAGCGAGGCACGTACTCAAGAAGCAGTGAAACAGCGAATGAAGAGGACAAGCGCGGCAGCCTCGAAGAGATAGAGTGCGACCAGGACAAGAAGCGGCGGATGAACAAGTACAAAGGGCTATCCAATTAGGGAGGGGTGAGTGTATCAGATTTGAATGATGTACCGAGAACATGGTACATCGGCTTAGAAAGGATATTAGTAAATAAAGGGGCTCCCTCAGCCACGTGTTTAGCTGTAGGGCAGTTTGGTCAGGGAGACCAGCACTTCGCTTTCTCCCCGCCAGCCCTCAGACGGTCTTCCTCTTCCTCTCCCCTCTACAAGGGCCAGTTTGATATATGACGTCCATGCTGGCCATCTATAGTGAGAGCTCTGAATGCTCAGTCAGACTGTGACGAAGACCACCACACTCGTCTACATTTTGCATCCCAAAGTGCTGTCTGTTCCCTACTAGTCATGGCCGACCACTGCCTGCCCCACCTTCGTGTGTTCCTGGACGCCTCGCTGCTGGCAATGTTGGTGTTGATAGCCGTCGCGCTGCATCGCCGAGTCACCACCACCAAGAGCCCGTGCAAACCCGACGCCAATGCACTCTACGACCACCGGCGCCCGTCGTTCCGACATCGTACGGCTGTCTCCGTATTAGTACTCGAAGCGTGGGGAGTGCTGGGACTCGTGTTGAGCTTGCAACAGGACTGTCCGGCGGCGCATTGGCTCGTAGTGCTCTGCCTCTCGTTGTCTGGAGGACGCATTTTGGTGGGGGCGTGGCTGGGACTGCGAGAGGTGCTGCTCACCTTGGACTGCGATGTACGTCTTCAACTTCAACCACTTCAACTTGCTCTGTCGGCTGGCCCTGTTCCGCAGCTCTGACGATTGTAACTTTACTCCTCCTCCTCACCAGATCTTAACACTGCTCTCGTGTCTACGCTGTTGTTGTTGGTCTCGGCTGACCAAGCGAGCGCTACTGCTGCTTCCGTTCGCCTTACTGTCGACACTCAACTTGGCGTCGTGGCTCGAGAGCCGCACGACAGAAGCGTGCAACACGTCGGAGCTGCTCTCGCCCAAGACTTTCTTCGCAGGAGCGACGTCCGTGTTCATGCTCATGTTCGTTGCCACTCTCATGGCCGCGGGCAGCTCTATGTCGTCACGCAGGTGTCGCGTTGCATCCACGCGGGCTACCAAAACACTGATGGCGTTCGGTCTCGCGATCGTTGCTCTCACATCTATCGGTTGGAGGGTTGCAGGCTTATTAATGAGCCTTCCAACACACCGCGATACCGAAGACGTAGACGCGCTACGAAGCTGGTAGTTGTTGGGACGACCTCGAAGTGTTTCATGCCGCTCAGTGGAGAATCGCACAGTGTGCGGTTAAGTACGAAGAATATCGGAGAACGTAACCGGGGTTTTCGAACCGGGGGCAAACGGCGAGCCAGTCATTCGCCGTTCTGCCGCCCAGCGCTCAGAGCAGCTCCGAAGCCCAAGCTCCACGAAGAAGAAGCAGCCAGGCTGCCAGCGAGATTATGACGGTCGTCGCCTCCAAGCCCAGCGTCCCCAACCGCAACCCTGCCCGCGCGTCATACGCCGGCCTCGGTGGACGGACTGTTCGCCTTGAGGCCCCCGACGAACTCTCCGGAACTTGGGCCGGGCCCGTGTACGCTACGTTGAGTCGCGACCCCCAGCTCCGCACCGAGGCTCCGAGCCCCTTCTTCGATGATGCTGACGGTCTGGAAGCGACCTGCCTGGCAGGCCCACCTGACTTTTCTTGTCCCCGGCGAGCGCCGGGAGGATCTCGAGCCTGCCCTTCGTGAGCACGTGGATGTGCCATACTGGATCCCGCATTTGCGTCTGACGCCGACCACTGAGGATCTGACCAGCGAGATCCAGGAGCGCCCCTTGCTGTCCGTGTTTCGGTTTCTCTGCTTCACCGAGTATTTTGTGGCGACACCGCGCAACGGCACCAAGTTCACCAAGCACACGTCTGACGTGTTCCTTTGTGGGCAAGTCCTCGCATACGAACTGGCCACGTCTATCGCCCTCGTGGACGACATCGACTTGCTCCAGGAGCCAGGGTGCAGTTATATTTGCATGGTCGCCATCCGCGCTTACACCGGCGAGCGCCACCAGGTGGTCGCTGTCCCGCTGATTGACGTCCGCCACCACGCCATCTCCAGGATCAAGTTCGTGCTGGGCTTTTACCACGGGATGCCGGCGACCCTGACGACTCTTCCCTTCGACGCCGCCTGGCGGTCATTCTGTGCGCTGGCCTCCGATCAGGCTGCCGTACGCACCAATCTGGTGCAGGCGTTCCGCGCCCCTGGGGCAGTGGGCGGAGCCACGGCGGACTTGGGCACTAAACCCGTCGCGTACGTGACTCCGCGTGGCGCCAAGACAGCTGTGGTTCCGGCGGCTTACGCGTGGAATGCAGTCCACCTGCCCAGGGCGTCCATGGACCACGAAGAGGGCACCGCGTCTCCAGACGTACTGACCATGCACCGGTCGGACGAGGCCGACCTTCCGCTACTTACCCGGCCTGACACCGACCTGACGCCAGGCGACCAGTTCTCGCCGCCAGGACTCTCGCGTCCCCACGAATCGCCTGGCGCTCAACCGTTGGCGACTGCTCCCGTGCCTGCTTTTCAAGGGCCATGCCCTGCGCCCATCCAACCGTCGCCAGGCCAACCCGTGGCCGGGCTCTCGGGTGACGCACTCCTGCAGGCGCTACTCCTGGAGCAACAACGTCCCCCAGTCGCAAGTTTCGGCGTTGTCGGCTTCTGTGACGACCATCCAGCGGCAGCTGGCCGCTCCTTTGCCAGGCCCAGGGCCACGACCTCCGTTCACTCTTCCGGGCCGCCCTGATTCAGCGCCAGGCGCTGCCATCTCTGCCGCGCGGGAACAGCCCACCGTGGTCTTCCACTCCCGACAGGACCCTGACTCCGGCCGTGGCCGACTTGACGATGATCCCGGGCGCCATCGCCTCCATTCTCCTGTGCGCTCGCGTTCGCCTCCGCGATCGGGCCGTGGCCCACGGTCTGCGCACCACCGTCCGGCGTCCCGTGACCGTCGTTCCCGGTCCACCTCGCCGCCCCGTGGCGCCCGTTCCAGTTCTTCTCGTCACATACGTTCGCGATCTCGTTCTCGTCGGCGCGACCATTCGGTTCGGAGCCCACGTCATGGCTCGCCCTCTCGACGGCGTCCCCATACCCGATCGCGCTCCAGGAGCCTCTCAGGCGCCGCTCGCGCTCCGCCAGGCGGAGCCGGCGTTCGTTATCTCCAGCTCGGCCGTCCCAGGGACAACAGCTGACCGGCTACAACATGTTCCGACCATCTCCCAGTGAGCTCGCCGTCCACCAGGCAGCACGTGTTGGCCCCCGATTCCAGGACCAAGATGCAGGTACGCACGATGCCTGGTATCGCTTTGCTAACATGTCTCCGCACGATCGAGTCTGCTTCATGCTCCGCCAAGAGCGCTTTCGCGGTCAGTATCGGGCCACCAAGGTGACGACGAAGATGATTTTCTCGGTTGAGTTCTTCAGCCGACCCCTCGACTATTTCCTGTCTTCTGAGGCACCAGGTGCCTACCGTCAGGACCGGAATGTGATCCACGAGGATTCTCAGTGGAGTGGCTCTGAGCCACCACCCCCTACGGCCATCCGCCGGGCGGACCAGCTGCACCAGGTGCTCTACACGATCCAAGATGCTGCGTCACTTTGGTATCCGTCCGACCTCGCTGCGGTATTCCGCGCAGTACATGGCGATGCCATCCAATCCCTCCAGCCTCACGCGCCATCCCAGCTGCTGTCTACCAAGTGCAACCTGTACCAGGCCATCTTCTCTGACCTCTTCGATGACCTCCTACATGGCGAGGATCTCCGCTCGGCAGTTCCAAGAGCTCTGAGCTCTCTCCGCCGCGATTCTCCGGCCTATGAACGGTTCGTGTCCCGGGTCATGAATGCTGCAGTCATGCACTCGGTGTTCCAGCCGCCGTCCGGACTTTCCCGTGCTCGTGGCTCCAGAAGCCCCACCCGATGTGGCCGGGCGCCTCATCACGACCCTCGGACGGCGAGGCGCCGGACCGCTACCACCTCCGCAACCGCCATCCCCAGCCACATCCGCGAGCAAGTACCGGTGGTTAACGGCAAGCCAGTGTGCGTCCGCTTCCAATCGGCTAAGGGATGTACCTTTCCGAGTTGCAAACGCCTCCATGAGCTCCACCGCCTTCCTCCGGCCGTTCTGACGTGGATCACGGAAAATCACGTCGGCTTGAAGGCGGCGCACCCTCAGCGCGAGCGAAGATGTCGGGGCGGAGACAACATAGCGACCTGGTCGCCTACCTTTAACCCAACATTGGCAGTTTTGTTTCCACCCGTGTCTTCCACCCTCGCGTCTGACGCATCCACCTCGATCGGATCGAGCCCTCCTGGTCACCCAGTCGACGCTGCTGTGAACAGTTCGGTGGCCTTTGGCTCACCTGGCGCGGACGCCTCGGCGGCGCACGCCGGCCTGCGTGCCGTCTTAGTGCCTGGCACCTCGGCTTCATCGCCAGATGCTGTCTCGGACGTTCATAACGCCTCCAGTTCAGACCCACCGGCATCGTCCGCTGGCCCGTGTGCTGTACCGGTGCCTGGCACCTCGACTTCTTCGCCAGATACTGTCTTGGATGTTCAGAACGTCTCCTACGCGGGCCTACCGGCGTCGTACGCTGGCCTGCACATTGCCCCGGTGCCTGGCACCTCGACTTCATCATCGGATGTTGTCTCGGACGTTCCGAACGCTACCAGCTTAGGCCCATCGGCGTCGCACGCCGGCCTGCGTGTCGTACTAGTGCATGGCACCTTGACTTCATCGCCGGGTGCTGTCTTGGACGTTCAGAACAGCACCAGCTCAGGTCCATCGGCGTCGTACGCTGGCTCGCGTTCCGTACTAGTGCCTGGCACCTCGATTTCATCGCCGGATGCTGTCTTGGGCGTTCCGAACACCATCACTCCAGGCCCATCGGCGTCGTACGCTGGCCTGCACATTGCACCGGTGCCTGACACCTCGACTTCATCATCGGATGTTGTCCCGGACGTTAGAACGGCACCAGTTCAGGTCCATTGGCGTCGTACGCTGGCCTGCGTTCCGTACTAGTGCCTGGCGCCTCGACTTCATCATCGGATACTGTCTTGGATGTTCAGAACGCCACCAGCTCAAGCCCATCGGCGTCGTACGCTGGCTCGCGTGCTGTACCAGTGCCTGGCACTTTGACATCATCACTGGATGCTGTTTCGGACGTTCAGAACGTCACCAGTTCCGGCCCATCGGCGTCGTACGCTGGCTCGCGTGCTGTACCAGTGCCTGGCGCCTCGACTTCATCATCGGATACTGTCTTGGATGTTCAGAACGCCACCAGCTCAAGCCCATCGGCGTCGTACGCTGGCTCGCGTGCTGTACCAGTGCCTGGCACTTTGACGTCATCACTGGATGTTGTTTCGGACGTTCAGAACGTCACCAGTTCCGGCCCATCGGCGTCGTACGCTGGCTCGCGTGCTGTACCAGTGCCTGGCACTTTGATGTCATCACTGGATGCTGTTTCGGACGTTCAGAACGTCACCAGTTCCGGCCCATCGGCGTCGTACGCTGGCTCGCGTGCTGTACCAGTGCCTGGCACTTTGATGTCATCACTGGATGCTGTTTCGGACGTTCAGAACGTCACCAGTTCAGTCCATCGGCGTCGTACGCTGGCTCGCGTGCTTACCAGTGCCTGGGACTTTGATGTCATCACTGGATGCTGTTTCGGACGTTCAGAACGTCACCAGTTCCGGTCCATCGGCGTCGTACGCTGGCTCGCGTGCTGTACCAGTGCCTGGCACTTTGATGTCATCACTGGATGCTGTTTCGGACGTTCAGAACAGCACCAGCTCAGGTCCATCGGCGTCGTACGCTGGCTCGCGTTCCGTACTAGTGCCTGGCACCTCGATTTCATCGCCGGATGCTGTCTTGGGCGTTCCGAACACCATCAGTCCAGGCCCATCGGCGTCGTACGCTGGCCTGCACATTGCACCGGTGCCTGACACCTCGACTTCATCATCAGATGTTGTCCCGGACGTTAGAACGGCACCAGTTCAGGTCCATTGGCGTCGTACGCTGGCCTGCGTTCCGTACTAGTGCCTGGCGCCTCGACTTCATCATCGGATACTGTCTTGGATGTTCAGAACGCCACCAGCTCAAGCCCATCGGCGTCGTACGCTGGCTCGCGTGCTGTACCAGTGCCTGGCACTTTGACGTCATCACTGGATGCTGGTTCGGACGTTCAGAACGTCACCAGTTCCGGCCCATCGGCGTCATACGTCGACCCACGGGCTGTACCAGTGTCTGGCCGGCTTTTCGCTTCGTTTGATGGAGGCTTCTGGCCTCGCAGCAGTCGGTGTGCCTTTGCCTGGTGCGTCTGGTCCGACGACAACCACCTCCTACATTGGCAGGCAACCACATTTCTAGACCCGCAGTCCAACAACGCCATGGAGGCGGCAGGTCTTCTCTCGTGCTTACGCTGGATTCGGTCGGCCTTTTCGTTTGTCCGGGTGGATGTTGTTGGCGACTCCCGCGTGGTCATCTCCCAGGCACTCGGTCAATTTGCCTGCCGGGCGCCCCATCTTTCCCCAGTGATCGGTGCGATTCGGGCCCTGGGCTCCGTTGACACTCTCCTCTATTTTCACGCCATTCCCCGAGCTTCCAATACCGCCGCTGATGGGCTATGCAATTGGATCATGGATTCGTTCCCTGCGGCGAACTTCACCTTGTCCGGTACCAGCTGGCCGTGTCTCCAGCCGTATGGCGCAGCTCAGAGCCCAGCAGCCATCGTTCGCTGTTCGCCCACGGTGACACCGCTCTCAGATCGTTTGGCTCATGTGGTGGCGACCTGGTCGCTCGTCCTGCATGACCTCCGCAGTGTGGCTCACGTTATTCAAGCGCAATTCGTCCCACTATCCGTCGATCGGCCTAGCCATCCTCCAGCCACACGTCCGCGACCACCTTGCCGCATTTTCACGTCGGCGACATCGCTTCCGTCATGGTTCGACACCCCGTCCACGCGGTCATGCACCTTTCGCGGTCGTTCTCGGTGTCTACCTCGTACGGTTTTCGACGCGCTGCGTTTGGCTTCTGGCTGCGTTGGCATCCCATTTCCGATTGACTCGGCATTTCCGGCAGCTGGACCCGGTCCCCATACCGTTCCAGACGCTGATCTTCGCATCCTGGATGCTTTGGTGGCAGACCCTCGATTTCGGAATCCAGGGTACTCTCGCCCTCTTCCGCGGTCAGACCGCGACCGATCCTCGCCCCAACAAGGCTCTTCGCCCCTGGCTCTATCGTGCCCATTTGGCTTCGTACCCGGACATCGACCTCTTGTGCGCCATCGCACAGGATGGGCTTATCCCTCCCTGGACGGACCCATCGGCCCGGATGGGGCCGCGTTCGACACCCGCCAATTACCCCGGTGCCCGCTCCGGTGCGGCTCTGGTGACCGACAAACTGCTTGCCGATTACTATAAGGGTCGGGCCATCATCGCGACTATGGCTGCCCTCGAACGTGACCCTACGTTTCACTCGAGCGCATTTGCTTTGGTGCCGAAGCAGGGCAAACCCTTGCACTTGGATGGTAGGATCATCCACGACTTGTCGGCGCCAGACGGACAGTCCGTCAACGCGCAGACAGCCTCAGAGGCTTCTCCAGACGCGACTTGGGACCCGTTTGTCTCCATCGCGCGTCGCATTTGCGAGCTGCGTCGCCGGTATCCAGGGTACTCCGTTTACGCCATGATCGCAGATATCGCTGAAGCCTTTCACCACGTGCCAGTGCACGCGGACCATGCCTCTGCTTTTGGGGGTCGTTTGCCACGCTCCTCTCATGGCATCGTATCCGGCATGGCCGTCTTCGGTTGGACATCTTCGCCGGGATTCTTCGCCGTCTTCGGGAAAGCTGTTCGCCACTATTTGCGCACCGGCCAGTCCATCGTGCTCGGGTATTTGGAACCCTTTTGGTCATTCCATTGGGTAGACGCCGTGGTCCTCATTGAAGTCGACGTCGGCGACCGCCTTCAGAAGGCAGAGAAGCGTCTCAGAGACGGAATCAAGCTAATGTTCGGCTCAGACGGCTGGCATGAAGGCAAGTTCACAACATGGTCGCGCGTCTTCCACGCAGTGGGAATCGACTGGAACATTCCCGACGAGTGCATCACAGTCCCACAGAGAAAGATCGACAAACTGCGAGCTGTCCTGACAGAGGCATTGGGGAAGACCTACCTGTCGAGGAAGCGGATGACAGCGGTTCAGAACCGCTGCCGTAGCCTCGAGAGTGCAGGCGTTCCGGTGACAGAGTTCCTTCGGAAGGATCTACACTGGTGGAAGGCCCTTGTATTCCAGACTGAATTCGCGGGGATGCCGATGAATCTATTCGACCACACCAAGGCTTTCGATGAGGCTTGGGTGGTAGCCGATGTGAAGGGCGTGTTCTGCATTACGAGTGTGAAGCTCCGGGAGCGCTTACTTCTAAATCTTCGGGACCAGGTCCGGGATTGCAACGAACTGGCGCATGCTTTGGCCAGCGTCACGGAGACGTGGGGGCCGAGCCTGTCCGCGGAAGGTGCCTGGTGCCATGTTGTCATCCACGGCGAACGATGGATCACAGAATTGGTGAACAAGATGAACTGCAAGTCTAAGGACGGCCAGCAGGCCTTGCGACAGTGTGCCTTGAGCCAGGCTCGCTACCGGTTACACTTCACGACACACACGATCCGACCAAGACTGGAGCAGACTCGAAAGTGTGATATCAATCGGGACAGAGGTACTGACAACTATCGTGACGTGCATCAGATTACGACAGACGGCAGCGCGTCGAAGAGAAGCGAGACCAACTTAAGAGTGCTTCAGTCTCAGCCGGGACGCTTCGAAGCTACAGCAGGAACTTCAAGTTTTGGGAGTCCTTCTGCAACGATTTCGGATTCCCAGTGTGGATTGGCGAAATGCCCAGCGCCCGACAAGCACGGATGGTCGGACTGTTCGCGGCATTGTGCGCTTCAGAAGGGCACAACAAGTCAAAGAAAGGAAACAAGTACCAGACCTTCGACGGGAAGATGGCTGCAGTGGCATTCGCACACAAGGCAGTTCGGAACGCCAAGCTCGATTACCATGATCCTGAATTTGAGCTCATTGGTCAAGGATACAAGCGCGCCCATGGTGATGTGGACCGGAAGCAGCCAGTTACTACATCGATGTTGCTCAAGATGTACGAGCTCAGAGCCCAGCACGACCCAGAGAGTGATTTGCTATGGGGTCCATCATTCTGGCATTCTTCTTTCTCGATCGAAGCTCAGAACTGTGGGGCCCAGTGGTCATCGACAAATCGACGGGGGCCACTCGGGTGCACTGTGTGAAGGCGGCCAGCGTCATTTTACGAAACAAGCAAGGAACCCAGGTCGGACCTGAGGATCCAGAAGCAGCGTCAGTGGACATGATCTTCGAGTCGCACAAGGGCGACCGCGTAGCCCAGGGCACGACAGTACGACACTACAAGTCCGAGCATGCACACCTGTGTCCCGTTGCAGCAGCAAGACTATGCCTCCGCGTTCGAGCACAATGGCTCTCTACAGGAAGGAAGCTGGGGCCGTACCTCACTTCAGTGTCGACAACACGGACGATCAAGAAGACACAAGTGGCCAATCTCATCAAAATGTCAGCTGCTGACATGGGTCTACCGCGTTCCGATTACTCCTCCCACTCGCTCCGGATAGGAGGGCCCTGTGCATTATTGGCGGCGGGCAAGAGTGAACTAGTCATTCGGCTCCTGGGTCGGTGGGCTAGCTGGTGCTTCACGGTCTACACCAGACTTCGACCTGGAATGATTCGCGACGCGGCAAGCTGCATGATCAAGGCCTCAAGCTGGGAGTGCTACGAGCAAGGCATCGTACCGAGCCGAACGCGCAGCACTCGGGAGGGGAACTCCAGGGAGTCTAACTCTCCAAGCTAGTCAAGTCAACTTGCCCCTCGCAGTGAAGTCCCGAAGGAGGAAAGTGTGCGGTTAAGTACGAAGAATATCGGAGAACGTAACCGGGGTTTCCGAACCGGGGGCAAACGGCGAGCCAGTCATTCGCCGTTTTGCCGCCCAGCGCTCAGAGCAGCTCCGAAGCCCAAGCTCCACGAAGAAGAAGCAGCCAGGCTGCCAGCGAGATTTTTTCTCTTCTTCTTAAAACTTGATTAGCAGTAGGAAGCCTTCTAGGACGGGTTTTTCACCTTTGATAAGGTTTTGTCCCGTGGTAGGACTTCAGTATTGGGAACTCCAAGCTAATCAAGTCAACTTGCCCCTCGCAGTGAAGTCCCGAAGGAGGAAAGTTGCTGGTGGTCGGTGGTTTGCTGCTTGTGACCACGTTCTGCTGTCGACTTGAGAACTTCTTCCACGCTCCAAATGCCCCGGAGGTCGATCTGACGGAGCTTTCGCCCAGACTTGCGGCTATCAAGACTGTCAACTTGAACAGAGAAGCAGATCGGTTGGCATACAGAGAATGTAGAAACGAAATTGTATGAAAGCAATGCAAAATGAATAGCTGCAACCGGCCAACGCTATGTCAACCAGGCAGCTCTGTCGTCGTGTGAAGAAATAAACGCGACAGGAGTTCTTGATCAGGCCGCCTGCTTGATAGCGGTGGCCAACTGCACGAACACGCCCTGGTGGTGATCCCATTGCTGCTTCACGTTGTTAGCGTGCTCTGCGTTCGCGCCTTCAGCCTCTGCAAGCTGCTGCACAGCTGATCCACCACGCTGAAGCAGCGCCTGCAATGACTCGGCACGCGCGCGGTTGTGCAGCACGATAGACAGCGACTGCACGTCGTGGCCATTGAGCGCCCGCTGGAGACACTCTGTGAGCAGTTCGGCGGGCGGGGCAGGAGGCACGTAGAGCAGCATGAGCACCAGCGTCTGGCACAAGCGGTCGTCGCCCGCATCGTTAACGTCCATCTGACGTCCTCCATCAGTCCGTCCGGACAAAAGGTGGTCCACAAGGTACGGCAATAGCACAAATCGAGCCGACGGGTGCAGGAGCGGCAGCGCACGGCTCACCAGTATCTTACCCTTGGACGCCGTCAGCATCCTTTGAAGTTGCTGCACATCGCAACTCATGACGCCACGAGACGCACTGTTCTCGCTGTCTCCGTCCGCGGGCTGAGTCACGTTGACACCCAGCAGGGCTGCCAACTCCAGCAGCAACGACGTGGTGCGCGATCGCAGCTCAACAAGAGCGGGGTCCATCTCATCCTCGTTCATTGAGTGGAATTGCTGCACATTAACGCCGCGTGCGTCCAGCAAATGGCGTGCATCCTGTAGTGACAGCAAGCACTGCATGCCGCGATCCAACTGAAGGCGAAGCTTCCAAGTGTCGTTGGCGAACACCGAATTGCGGCTGGCATCGTCGCTCATTCGCAATACTTTTGCAGCATTCGCTTCCGCAGCGACAGCCTGTGCGCCAGGACTCGAGCCACGAACGTGTTTAGAGCTAGCAGCCTCGCTACTGGATTCCGCCGTCGCAGACGCAGGAGAACTACTCTCATCGTCGCCTTCGCTAGCACTAGAAGGCGTACGCTCTGGGTCCGCTGCATTCGCCGGAGATGAAGCAGGAGGTGAAGAAGCATCGTCACCAGCAAGATTCAGTAACTGCTTGGGGCGGTACAGACTGCTCTTGGTGTTGCGTCCGAGCACGTGATATTCAGATTCCCAGTTGCGCGACTTCACTTCACGCTGCACGTCGCGGGGGTCGACAGACTTGACGTGCTGAAGCTTCCACGAGGGAAGCGGGACCGATGGGCGGCCAGGCACACCAGCACGTGTACGCTTCTGCATGTAGTTATGGAAGTAGTAATCGTCACTGAATGGGTCACTTGAGCGCAGCCACTTCATCTGCTGCTGCATCACGAAGTTCACGTCGCGGGGGGTCATCATCTTGAAGGCAGGCGGATGCATGTGCGGTGTTGGTTGCGGCATACCATTGCGTCCGTACGCTCCAGGCGGACCAGGGAACGGTGGGCGCATCGGCGGAGGCGGGCCACGTCCGTAAAACTGCGGGGGAGGCGGGGGACCTCCAGGGTACATTCCCTGAGGCGGCATCGGAGGACCCTGCACGTACATTGGATGCGGAGGCTGGCCTTGCATGTGAGGCGGCGGAGGCGGCATGTACTGCATTTGTGGGGGCTGCTGCATCTGCTGTTGCGGCTGATTAGGCGGCGCCATCGGAGGAGCGCCCCACGCGTTGGGCGGCTGTGCGTTCTGCGTGGGAGGCATCGGCGGCGCAGGAACTGGAGGTGCCTGCGGCAGCGGAGGCGGTGCCGAGGTCTGCTTAGACGGCGGCGGCACAGCGTCCACCACCGAGTCGTCGTCATCCAATCCCAGTCCACTGAGTCCAGGCACTTGGCTCTCGTCCAGCTCGGAGTCCTGATCCAAGCCCAGACCTGGTGGCGCGCGTCCACTTCCCGCAGTAGCCGTCGTGGGCTTCTCCGCTCCATGGAACTTCTCCTCGAGTCTCGAGAACTCCTGCTGGCCTCTGGCCCACTTGAGGTCCTCCGACGGCGCCGCCAGACCCGGCGGAGCACTGAGCCCCGGCGGCGCGCGGCCGGAAGCGGCTCCACTGGGTTTGCTGGCCTGGAAATTGCCCATGAAGACGGCCGAGAAGGCGTCGTTGAAGAAGAGCGACGAGCTGCCGGCGTCGGCGGCCTGGGCGCCGCTCTCCACGGGCCCCAGGAGGTCGTGGGCCCGAAGATCGGCCAGCAAAGACTCGTACTTGGTGTCGTCCACACTGCCATTGGTGAAGAAGGCCGGCAGCCCGTCCATGGACGAGCCGAACAGCGAGTCTTCCGAGGCCATGGGGGCGTCTGGGGCTGCGCTGGGGCTTGGGACGCGGTCAAAAGGCTGCGAAGGAGGGAGATGCACATAGTTTGAAGGCGTTAGTGGGCGCTGTAGAGCGATTCAAGAGGTGCAACAGGCACAGATGGAGAGAGGAGACGCCGGCGGAGATGGTGGCGCAGCTCCCCCGGCGAGAACGTCTCTACAGGCGGCACATACCAGCGTCGAGCTTGGCTACGTGGATGTTGTGGCCCTCCACGCTTTTAGGCAATGAAGTCTCCCCTTGATTAAACTCCTCAAGCGCATACTTCCGAGTCGTATGCACTTTCGTGGTTCAAAACATGGCGGGCACGCGGCTGCAGATCGTGGGCGCGTTCGTGCTCTTCGCGCTGCTGGCGGCGCCCGTGGCCTGGCACCTAACGCAGGTGGAGCGCGTGGACCTCCCAGTGCAGCGGATCCAGCAATTGTCATGGCGTGACTCGCGCTTTGGCGGTTCGGAGACGTTTAATGTTAACATCTACACTGTCGGATCGATATCTTCGTCTGCGCTGCCTTCCAGCGCCTCTAACGTCGTGTATTCCACGCAGCAATTGACATTAAGTGAAGAGCAGAAGAAAGAGCTTCAAATTGCTGGAGAATTGGGTCCACAGGCCACAGATGACGCACTGAAGACGCTGGTGAAGGGGAAGGACACGCGCTTCTGTGTTTTCCTGCTTTGTGACGAGGACGCGGAGGCTTCTGCTGCCGTCTTGACGGTGGGGAAGTATCGTCATGCGTGGACAAGTCAGTGCCAAGTGGAGAAGGGAGACGCGCTGCATTCTGCCATGGAGAGATTGATGCAATACGTGTATCCTTTGAAGAAGAAGACTGAGGAGAAGCAACTTGTGGCGTCCAAGATGGCGCGCAGAGCGCTCAAGTACCGACTGCAACTTTCACTGCTGAAAGAGAACCCTGTGACGCCATGGACGGAGGACTTGCGCACACTGGTGGACATGTATTTGGGGAGATTTGTGCACAAGGTTGGAGCTGTTGCCAACTTCACAGTGGAGACGCAGGTGGTGCAGTATGCGAGACTGGCAAAGGAGATCACGCCCAGTACAGATGGGAAGGAGTTCTACTTGAGTGCTGAAGAGCTCAAACAGGTTGGTGTTGATTGTGGTTGGGATGGTTGAGGCCAGAAAGCTCACTGATGTGCTCTTGTCGTTGTGTCTGCTTTAGTTCAAAAGCGCAAACGATTTTCTGGATGCGTCCGTGCTGGACGACCGCGAACAAGTGCTGCACTTCATGGCTGCACTGCCGGATCTTGCTCATTCTCCGCTGTTTATTCGCCTAGATAGCACAGAGCGTGGCTTGGCGACGTCTTTCGAGCTACCAGGGTGGGGCAATGCTGTCATCTTGAATCCCCACGCCCTCAATGCCAAACCTAACGTCAACGCTTCCGAAGAGGAAATTGCAACACTAGCGGCGGAGACCAAGAGAAGGGAGCTGCAGCGTGTCATGGGTCTTTTCGTCTCGGAGTTCCGTACGCTGCTTGGTGTTCCTTCGTTCATTCATCGGCAGCGAGAGGAAGATGCTGTGAGTGGTGAGACATCAAGACAGCGACTTCAATTTCTACCATCGACAGTCGATGGCATTGCCGATTGGGAGCTGGATATCGTCATGCGGGACCGCTTCACGAAGCTCATGCGAACAGCCGTTGAGACTCTGCAGTCGACTGTGGAGCTGGTGGAGACGCTGCCGGAGCTGAGCGTGCAGGAACGAGTCCAGATGCGGGTAGAGACGGCTGTCACGCAACTAGAGACCATCCTGTGCGACAGCAACCAGCAAGACTGCGCTGAAGTGTCCGACCTCCAAAGTCTGCTGGCCATGGCTCGACAAGCGTCGCAGCTGACGGATGCCGCCTACTACGACCACACCATGATCCGACAGCTCTACTTCCCTCAGGAACAAATGTTGGGCGTGTACGCGCCTCTGCTCGCGCCTCTCCTCCTGCCGTTCCTGTTGGGTTTCGTGCGTGAGCTCAAACGCTTCAAGGCGAAGCGTGCGGCCAAGAAAGCCAAGCAGTCATAATCTGAAAAATGCGTAAAATGCTGCATCTCTTCTTATTGTGCATTAAATGCAATGCATCTTTCAGCCTGGGTTACAGTATCTGCGCCCTGCTATTTGAACTTGAAGCCTTTGTGCTTGTGCTTGTGCTTGTAGTGCTTGTACTTCTTGTGCTTGTAGTAGCCGCCGCCGTACGCGACACCAGGATACGCCACATAGGCAGGCTGCGGAGCTACGTACGTCGGGGCCAGCGTCGCCTGCACGAAGAGTTGGCGTCCCTGAGCTGCGTAGTAAGCTTGCGCTTGCTGCGGAGGGTACGCGCCTGGAGCTGGAGGGTACGCGGGTGGGTAACCCGGCTGAGGAGGGTATCCTTGCTGCGGCGGGTGTCCCGGAGCTGGGTATCCTTGCGGGGCGGCGTAACCCTGTGGCGGGTAACCTGGCTGCTGGGGAGGGTACGGCTGCTGTCCTGGTGGAGGGCCATACCCAGGCTGCCCTGGCGGTGGGTAGCTGTAGTTGCCGCCGTACATGGCGGGCGGAAGAGCGCTCTAGGAACGAATTTGGCTTCAACACGGCGTCTATGTGTGCGGTGTGCGGTACACAACTATGTCCGATACAAAACGCCAGTTCTGGATAAAATTAAAGTATGCAATTTCACAGGCACCATAATGCACTTAACGGTTTGAATATCCGGATAAACATTTTACTAACTACTATAGAAGATTTTTTATACTAGAGCCCCATTTCGGTTCCAAAAGCCAAAGGCGACGATGGCGCAGCGCGAGACGGAGGACACGCCGGTGCTGGAGGAAGCTGCGCGGCCGGACCCCGCCGCGAACGGTGACACCAACAACCGCGGCAACTTCACGCGTAACCTGAACAAGGAGGCGGACGACAGCGTGGCCAGGAAGATGTTCCTGGGCGGCCTGGCGTTTCTGCCGTGGCTGCACCTCGTGAACGTGATTTTCTACCGCAAGCAGTTCATGGACCCGAGCATCGACCCCACAGTCACTTTGTGTACGTGTGCAGTGGAGTGGTAGTAGTCTCTACAGTTTATATGCTACTTTAGCCATACTAACTGAGAGATCTGATACTTGTTTCTTCGGTACTTCATTTCCACCAGGGGTGCGACGGTCCTTCATGGGCTTCTGCTTCTGGACGGTGCTCTTCATAGCCTGGGTGCTGCTCTTCCAGCTCAACTGGAAGGACTTTGGCTGGCAGAGTCTTGTGATGGTCGTCCCCGACGAGGACGCCAACGAAGGCTGGTAGACGGCACCAATTGGACACTTTCAACGCTGCAGCAGGAGCATCAGACCACTCTACCCATTTGCCGACACTGTACTATGATTCCCCACTTCATTTCGTCGATGCAGAGGCCGGTGGCGCCGTCCAGCGCTCCCATAATAGCCGTAATTTCCATACAAACCCCCATTCGTCAAACTTGAATTTTCGGATAAGCGCTCGTGGTGTGGCCCACAACTCGTCAATTTCTGGGTCCGGATCTCCCCCACGCAAAGTTGACAAACACCTCGAGCTGACACCGAAGCACCCGCAGTTCGACCCCCGCCTGGCCACCATGAGCGCCCCCATCCTTTCCATCGACACGCAGCACGAGGACATGATCGTACGTCGCCTGCTCTCCCTCCTGCCGCCTTTTCCGCTTCTTTTTTTGGCCTTTAAACGGACGATTCACGTGCGAATTGGTGTCTAATCCAATTATTTTTATTGTATTTTCATTTAAAATTATTGCAGCACGACGCACAGCTGGACTACTACGGCAAGCGACTGGCTACGTGCTCGTCGGACCGCACTATCAAAGTGTACGACGTCACTGGCGACGTGCAGAACAACGAGCAGATCTTGACGGGGTACATGGCTGTCTTAATATTGGGCATTTCATGAATCTATTGCCAATTAATTATATTCCAATTGCATTTTGACTGTTTTATTGCAGCCATGAAGGCCCCGTGTGGCAGGTGGCGTGGGCGCACCCCAAGTTCGGTGTCCTGTTGGCAGCCTGTTCGTACGATGGCAAAGTGATCATCTACCGAGAGCAGAGTTTGAACCAGTGGACGCAGGCCTACGTGCACGCCTTCCACGAGTCCTCGGTCAATAGCATTGCCTGGGCGCCGCACGAGTACGGACTTGCGCTCGCCTGCGCCTCGGCGGACGGCACCGTCTCCGTGCTCAGCTACTCACGTACGTCTGGATCTGTTGGGTCTGGATAAAAATTGCTTACCGGTAGATGATTAACGGATTGTTGTTGGGATTTTATTGTTTGCAGCTGAAGGATGGAGCGTGAGCCACTTCAAGGACAGCGCGCTGGGCTGCAACGCTGTGAGCTGGGCTCCGTTCAACTCGGTGGGATCGCAGGGAAACGCGGGCCCCATCCGCCGCGTGGTGACGGCCTCTTGTGACAAAACAATCAAGATCTGGAGCCTTGCCGAGGGTGAGACCGAGTGGAAGAAGCAGGAGCTGAGCTCCGCCCCGGCCCACAGCGACTGGGTGCGTGATGTCGCCTGGGCCCCCAGCACGGGACTGCCCGTGAACCTCATCGCCAGTTGCTCCGAGGACAAGCACGTGTACATCTGGTCGCAGACCGCTGAGGACGGCGCCTGGAAGCGCGAGCTGCTGCACACGTTCGATGCACCTGTGTGGCGTGTGAGCTGGTCCGTCACGGGCAACGTCTTGGCTGTGTCCTCGGGCGACCACAAGGTCACACTCTGGAAGGAGACGCTCGACAAGAAGTGGATGTAAGTACTTGCTTGTCGGTTGTTTGGATCCATAGAGACTAACTATTGCGTTCTGCCACTGAATTTTGCAGTCAAATTTCATCTGTGGACGAGGCTGGAGCGATTCACAACGGCAACGAGTAGATGCGCTATTAGGAGACTGAAAACCCCGTGTAAAGGCTCCGGTTTGACTTGTTCTTCGCTCTGGTCGCCAGCAAATTGTTTAGACCGCAGGTGATCGATCGATGGTAGGGATTCCTCCAATGGAATGAGGAGAAGCGAAGGGTGGAGAGTGCAGAGGCAGCAGCCACGGTGCACACTATCGACGAAGAAACAAGAACTCGAGAAATACACATGCGTACATACAAATCGGGTGTCTATGTTGGTGCAGACGGCCGCGGCTGACAAACATCGTGTGTGTTTGTTGCAGTGCCGGCTGCGGTATCTATCAAGTCGATCGGTCGCTGTTGCGCCGACCATTATCCTATGCTACTTGTGTTGCTGCTTACTCTTCGAAGTTGCGTGTCCACCGCCGCTGGAACTTCTCTTCGAGTGCCTGCACGCATTTATAATGCACTTGGTGTTCGTGGTTAAAGCTCGAGAGCGTCATCTGGTTCTCGGACGAGCGCGCCTCCTCCTTCTTCCACTGCGGGTCGGACGGATCCAGTCTCTTGCTGATCAGCGCACTATGCCTCTCCTCCACTGTCCGCAAGTATCCTGCAATCCACACGTCGTCCACCGTCACACAGACAGACGGGATGTCCGCTAACGCGTCCACATCCTTGAAGAACCCGCGTCGATACGCATTACCACAGCACGCCTGCAGGATGTCCACATAGCGTCCATGAGGACGCATGAAGTACGGCACGTAGGCGGGCACGACGCCCACTTCGTGCCACATGGGGAGCATTCCCCATCCACAGACGCCCAGTGCATCGTCCGGCTTGGCCACCGCTTCCCACGCGAGCGACGCCACGAGATCCAGCGGGTACTCGAAGTCGTCGTCTAGTGTGATGATGAGCGTGGACGGATCGCTCTCCAGTCTCAAGGCGCCCAGCAGTTTCGTGGCCGGGCCGTCGTCCACGCAGCGGTTGATCTTGACGAGCGGATCGAGAGCCTCGAGCTCCGACGGGATCTCCGTCTCGTCGTACGAGCGCTCCGGGTGGCGCTTCATGGGTCCTTCCGGGATGTTGACGTAGATCTGGTCCGGCCGCAGACTCTGCTGCGCCAGCGAGCGCACGCTGTCCATGACCTTGTCCAGGCGACTGGGCGTCGTGGTGAGCGACACCACGACGCGGAACGGCGGGCGCCACGGAGGCGACACCGGCGGCAAGTCGTCGGCTGCGCGGCCGTCGTACGCCGTCGTGAAGAGCGCCGTGGCCGCTGGAGAGATACTGCCGTACCGCACCAGAAGCTGCGTGTACCCCCAGCCCACGAAGAACACGAGCGCCAAGAGCAGCGAGCGCTGCAGCGTAACCTGGCGTAACCACGACTGCGGGTGCTTGCTGTGGCGCGGCAGCACGGGCTGCCGCATGAAGACGCTCCACTCACGAGCCATACGCGCGAGCATACGAGGGAGGAACGGAGACTGCCGAAGCAGTGCAGACCCGAGACGGGAAACCGATGGGCTATAAATGGATGCATTGGAATGGCGTGTGACACGAGATTACTGTCGCGTAATCGTGAAGGCCTGCGATTTGGGATATCGGGTGTAGTATACAACAGGACAGGATTACGCGGTACGACAGGTGCAGAGTGCAGGTTTTGACGGGGTGATTGTATGCGAGGTGGATGGGCTGAAGCAGCTGTATGCAGTACCGAAGGAAATGCGGTAAGGATCCAGCAGGGATCCATCTAAACATGGTGTGAAGTACACCAAGTTGGTGTCGCCAACACCGTCAACGATGAAATACCGGATTCTCGAGCTCGTGTGTCAGAGGATGAACTTGTTCGGGCGCAAGGCGGCGGCGCCGGCGCGTACGGGGCCCGTGGCGACAGCCGAGACGATCCGCAAGCTGCGCGAGCAGCTCGAGTCGCTGGAGAAGCGCGAGCAGCACATCGTGAAGAAGATCGCGCTGCAGCTGCAGGAGGCGAAGCACAAGAGCGCGGCCAAGGACAAGCGCGGCGCCATCTTCGCCCTCAAGCGCAAGAAAATGTACGAGGCCGAGGTGGAGAAGCTGCAGGGCGCGCGCATGACGCTGGAGACGCAAGTCATGACGCTCGAGAGCGCCCACGTCAACATGGAGACGTTCACGGCGCTGCGGTCCGGCGCGGAGCAGATGAAGGCCATTCACGGCCAGATGAACGTTGATACAGTGGACAACATCATGGACGACATCCAGGAGGAGATGGCTACAGCTGACGAGATCGGCCGCGCCATCTCCCAGCCATTGGGGTCGCAACTGTACGACGACGATGAGTTGGAGGACGAACTGAGGGAGATGGAGGAGCTCGAGATGGAGGAGAAGGCGCTGGAACCCATCGCTGCCACGCCGGCAGAAGCTGCGGCGGCTGCAGCGACGATAGCTCCGCCAGTGCCAGCAGCTGCTGCTGCTGCTACTGCACCGTCGGCGCCGCCTGCGCCCTTGGCGCAGTATAATTTGCCAGATGTGCCTACACACGCCGTCACGTCCAACATCAACGTGGAGGGCACCTCGGACGAAGACGAACTGGAGGCGCTGCGGAAGCTCGAGGCGTCAATGGCGCTGTAGCGTTCAGATTATCAGAGAACGAGCAGGTTGAAGGTTGAAGGAGCTTGGCGATGGCGGTGTGCGCTCTGCTTCTTCACGTAATGTATGGCAATAAACGAAAACGGACACTCAACGGACAGACTGCAGTAGTAATGCTTTGAGAAGTGCAGGCCGACGTCTCGTCGCCTTGCTGTCTGCGTTGTTGCGCTCTAGAGCGCGCACCTGATCTCTCTCCTCTCCTGCCGCAATGCATCTATCTCTTGACCCACTGGAATTTCTTACGGGCCTTGGCCTGACCGGCCTTCTTCCTCTCGACCATACGCGGGTCACGCGTGAGCAGTCCCGCCTTCTTAAGGGCCGGACGCATCTCCGGCTCGAAGTTCTGCAGCGCGCGGGCGATACCGTGACGCACCGCGCCGGCCTGGCCCGTCATACCTCCTCCCTTGACGGTGCAGTACACGTCAAAGTTGCCAATCTGCTCCACCACCGAGAAGGGCTTGAGCACGTCCTCACGATGAGTGTCCCGCACAAAGTAGTCGACCAGGTCCTTCTTGTTCACCTGGATGCGACCCGTGAAAGGCTGCGCGGTCTTTTTGACCCACACACGAGCCGTGCTGGTTTTACGGCGGCCCGTGCCGTACGCGCGGCCCTTCTCGTCCAGCTTCCGCACACGCACGATCTTGTTCTTGGCCTCGTGGAAGGCGATCCGCGCCGACTTGGCGCGGATCGCGCGCTCCTCCTCCACCGTCACCATGTTGCGCACGGACTGGAGCCACGTGGGGACGCCCTCATCCGTCACGGCGTCCATGTCTCCGTCGAAGCCGAACCACTTGTCTCCGTCCTGGGCGCCCCAGCGGCTCTCGTCGAAGAAGTCGGCGTTGTGCGCCAGGAAGGCGTCGAGGCGGCGGCGGCGCTCGGCCGTCGAGATGCCTTCCTCGTCAATGGGCAGCAGCTCCTCCTGCTCCTGCTCCTGCTCCTGCTCCTGTTCGTCTTCTGATTCTGAGTCGCTGCTGTCTGAGTCTGAGTCCGAGTCCGAGTCTGAGTCACTGTCGTCGTCTTTCGAGGCGAAGAGCTTGGCGGCGTCCGCGTTCTTCTTGTCGTCGCGCTTGTCGCTCAGGAACCGCGCGCCGGGGACGGAGACGGCGCCGAGAAGCGGGCGGGCAGAAGGACGCAGCGCCGTGGCCGCCGCGGGGGCCGCAGCACGCACCACACGACGCGCCGTCAGCAGCAGCAGCTTCATCTGGTGGCGGGGGAATGAGAGGCGTGAAATGGCTCGGCGCTTTGGTGGTGATTGTGTGGAGGGGCTTTTGCGCCAATCACAAGGGAGGATTGGGAAAACGAGTTTGCGATTGGAGGAAAAGAGATATGACGTTGAAGAGGTTCAAGTGTAGCCATCTGCACTGTTCGACTTCTCCTTGCTGTTACTACTGGTAGTATTTATTTATGCTTATGAATGTTTCCTGCTTGCTATCTTCTCCCTCTCACTTCCTTATCTACATGATACAGATCTGGCGGCGCTTATTCGGCGATGGACTGCGGTTGCTGAGGCTGATGCTGCGCCTTCATCACTTCCTGGTACAGCAGGTGCTTGAGCGTCTGCGGGTCGTACGACATCTGAGCGTAGTCGAACTGCGTCAGCTTCGTGGCCACATCTGCGTGGCATGGCAATTCCAGTTGCGGGTCGCGCCACTGGCTCACGTACGGGTGCTCTAGCGCCTCGGCAGCGGTGATTCGCTTGGCCGGGTCGAACTGAAGCAAGCGATCCAGCAGGTCCAATCCGTCCGGGTTGGCCTCCGGGAACACCTGCGCCCAGTCCACTTTGGGCACCTGCTGACTCTGGATTAGGAACTGCCGACCAGCATAGCGGCGTGCCACGGGGTTATCGCAGAAGCTAAACGTCGTAGGCGTGCCCACAATATCTACGATCACCTTGAGCTGATCCACGTACGACGTACCAGGGAACATGATGCGTCGGCCAAGCAGCTCGGCAAAGATGCAGCCAATCGACCACATATCAATAGCTTTGGTGTACGCATTCGCCAGCAGCAGCTCCGGAGCACGGTACCACCGCGTGACCACGTACTCCGAAAGTCCTTCCGCCAGGTCTTGATCGTTTGCGTGCCGTGCTAGACCAAAATCACAGATCTTAATCCGACAGTCCGAGTTCACGAGGATGTTGCTCGGCTTCAAGTCTCGGTGCAATACATCCGCTGAGTGCAGGTAGTGGATGCCGCAGAGCATCTGGTACAAGAAATACTGCACCTGATCATCGCTCAAGCTCTCCTTCGAGTGGATAATCCGGCACAGGTCTGTCTCCATGAGCGGCTGAATAATGTACAGGTCCTCAAAGTGCTCATAGTCCAATGGCCTCTGCAGTTCGTGAAAGCCCATGAGGCACGGGTGGGTGCCAATCTCGCTCATGAGCTTAATTTCGCGCAGAGCCAAGAGTGCCACCTTCGGGTGCCGCAAGAACTGGCCTAGTTTCTTGATAGCAAAAGTGCCGCCGTGAACGAAGTCACTTGCTGCAATCACCTCGCCGTAGGTCCCTTTCCCCACAATCTTGACCATGCGGTACTTTTCTGCAAGTTGATAGCGTACGCCGTTGATTACGAACTGGTGCATGACCTCCTCTCCAGGAGGCGAAAACTGCTGCGTGAGTTTTGCAAACGAGCGGAAGCTATTGCGCGCCGATGTGCCGTCGAAAGACGCCAGCGACGCAGCACCGACACTACCGTCATCTGAGGCGAAGCTGTCCCGATAGCTGTCCCGGAAACTCGACGACGACGATCGCTGGGAGACCGACCGATGTGACATGGACGAGATCGTGAGGCCTAAGAGGAGTTTGCCAAAGAAACTCTGGTGGTCGTTCGACAACACGTAGCTCTGGAGTTCGCCTGCCCTGGACAAGTCGCTGCCAGTTTTCTTTCGGCTCCGTCGACCCATCAATCGACTGGAGATTGTTCCAGCTGTGCTAATACTACTGCCGCCATTGCTGCCGTTCAAAAAGCTTGCGAGATTCACGTGAGTACGCGCAACAACTTCATGGTTGGAGGAGCGACAGCACTCGATGAGCAATATTGTGTTGTCATCACGGGACAGCCGATCGAACTGCAAAAACAGTTCCTGCTGGTAGTTGTATGACCACGACGGTGCAATTTCGCTTCCAGAAGAATCAGAAGGACACTCGACAGGAGCTGCGCCCCGCGATTGAGCCTCCGTATGCCACACACCTTCAAACTCGTTGGTATCTAGCGAGCAGCGCACAAAAAACTCATCACCTTGAAGTTCTCGCGACCGAACATCCGTGATCTGGTGCAAATGGATCGAAACCACGTATCCGCCAACCACTGACTCACGAATGCGCTCTGCCAGTGAAGGCAAAGTGAGGTTCGTAGTACAGCCAGGAGCTTTGAACACCACACTGGAGGCGACAACATCGCCGAAAATCTCCCAGCGACTCACGCGGCCGCCATCACCCGGCTTAAAGTGCAGTTTGTGCGTCCACTGTTGCATAAACGTAGTTTTGTTGTATCGCACTTGCATGGTTTCCCTGCCTGAGATGACAACGACGCGGTTCCGGTTCCGGCGGTGGCGAGGCTCAAAGTCCGGTGTCTCATCATTCTGCTCCTCGTCCTCCTCCAGCTGAATGCTCTCCACAATGAATTGCTCCACCTGAACAGACTGGGACAACCTGGAAAAGTACTCGAGCACGCCACCAAAGCCGCGATACTTGCCTTCGAAAGGCACCATGGGCAGGTAATTGCTGCGTAGGATCACGTCGGACTTCAATAGCGAGAAGAAGCGGACGAGCACGTGGTCCATGGGTGGGAGCACGTTGGTCTTGGCCAGAGGTTGATTAGGCGTGACGGGCATGAACGAGGCCGTGGGCTTCTTCCCACTCGGGAGCGTCAGCGTCAGACTCGATCTGTCCGTGTCCTCGGAAGATCCAAATCCGGGCGTCGACGGCGCCGACGGAGACGGAGGCACATCCATCCGAACGCCCATTTCCTCGGCCGTGACGCGCGCGCACAGCGCCGCGTAGAAGTACTCGTAGCCTTGGTAAAAGTCGGCCACGTCGGTGCGCATGTGCTGCACGGCCGGCCGCATGTGGCCCGAGAGGTCATAGTCGGCGATGGCGTTGGCCACGAACTGCAGCCACGTGTGTTTGCTGGCCTCCGAGTTGGTGCGGAAGTGCAGCTGATGGCCCTTCTGTGTGGCCAGCGTGAAGCGGAAGGCCGACTCCGAGTCGGCGGCGTCGCGGGAGGACGGACTGGATGCGGCGTCGGCCCCAAGCTCCTGCTGCGGGCCAGCGCCGGCCACCGGCGTGGTAGCTGCCGACCCCGCTTGGCCCGACGTGGGCGCCGTGGCCACGCCCAGGAGCTCCTCCACGTCCCAGGCCTTGACGAGGGACACGCGGTCCGAGAAGCCGAACTTGCCCTTCTTGATCTTGGACTTGGCGTTCTGGCGCCGCGCGTCCTCCTCCGACAAGTAGCAGTAGAGCGAGGGGCCGCGCAGCACGAAGTAGTACGTCTCCCAGTGCTTGAGCCAGTCGCTGCGCTTCTGCAGATAGCCCTCCCAATGGAAGCGCAGCGGCACGTCCCCTCGGTGGTGCGTGTGGCGCGTGGAGGGCGTGGCCAAGCTGCGCGAGTGCGCGGCCGACGCCGGGGAGATGGACACGGACGAGGCCGACGACGCGCGCGCCTTGAGCGTTGCCGAGGCCGACAGCCGCAGCTCGTCCGCGGCCTGCAGCGACATGGGGCTCTGCGTCATAGTACCGTAGTCTTGTTCTGAACCCACTGGACCTGCTGAACAGCATAATGTTAACGTATATCACGTAACATATGATGAAGGAGAGGTTGGACAAGGTTAAGCCCAAGATAAGGCGACGAGTCTCGGGCAAGAGCGACGCCACGCAGCAGCAGCTTGGAGACGCCGAGCAGGACGCTCGTGATGCAGGTGCAGAGGTCGGTGACGCCCCACGACGGCGGATACATGAGCAGGAGTGTCGAGTCCGATTTGCACTCCGATTTACGGTGTGACGTGCGAGGCGAAATCGACTTTTGCCTGAGCGCGTCATCGCGTGTTAATCCGCAGCCAGTCAAGTGTCGATGAAGTGATGGCCCGTCCACTTCAACTTGCCAGCCAATGAGCACTCGCCACGCTAAATCTCAGTTGTCGCAATGCTGATGGCAATCGCAGATTGTGATTGTTACCTTTTGGAGGTTGTTGATGGACATCATACTAAAGTGTACGGTACTCTCCAGAGCTCCAGGGACGCCAACGCCCAGCAGGAAAGCGTGAATTATGACGCGGCCGCTGTCTACACTCAAGACTGTAGGTGGTCTCTGCAGTAGATGACCACTAAACACGGGATCTGACCACCTGAAATAGAGATAGCGAGACGCTGCAGATCTCACAACTCAATTGACCAAACAAGTGGCAAAAAGGATCAAGTGATGAGCAAGTTCACGACTGACAAGACGGAGGTGACGCCTTTGGCGGTTGCTATGGACGAGAACAAGTTCAAGTTCATTCCCGAGTTCGGAGGCCAAGGCATTTCCTACTGGACGGAGCTGCAGAAACTGTATGCTGCATCTGAAGGAGGCGCCACTCGCAGATTCGTTGACGATGCAGCACAGGCTTTGCTGGAGGAGTCACGTACGCTCGAGGCCACGTCATCTGTGGCGTTTGAAGCTGTTCTTGACTTGCGCTCCTGGCTGCAGTTGGAAGTCGGTGACGCTCCCGCGGGTTTGAAACTGGATCGAGTTTTCTTCAGCATGCCGATGCTTATGCTCACGCAATGTGCCAACTACCTCCATTTTCTTGAGACTTCGGGGGTGACGCATGAGAGTGTGATCAAGAACTCTGTGACTGCCATTGGCCACAGTCAAGGCGTGGTGAGCGCCGTCGTGTTCTCGGCAGCGACTACAGCACAAGAGTTCCATGAATTGAGTGTCGCTGCGCTACGCTACATGTTTTGGCAGGGACTACGAACGCACGAAACGTACCAGCAGCTCTTGGTGCAGAGCAGTCATGCTCACAAGAAGGCTGGGGATGCTAGTCCTATGCTTGCGGTGCGTGGACTCAAGAAGGAGCAGGTTGTCAAGGCCATCGAAGTTGCCAAGCGTGATTTCAAGACATCCGACCTGCACCTTTCACTCATTAACGCGTCGGATATGGTGAACGTGACGGGGTTTCCAGCGACGCTGACGATGCTGAAACAGTCCCTCGAGGAAATGCTAGCCAAGCCGGGTGAGGACCAGACACGCACTCCTCACTCGCAGCGAAAGCCTGCGGGATCGCTTTCCTTTTTGCCACTGTCGGCCCCGTTTCACACCCCACTGCTGGCTGCTGCTAAGGCAAAGGTGATCCAGGATGCAGCGCGTGTCAAGTGCGAGATCAAAGGAACCCAACTGCAGATTCCCGTGTACACTACCAACGGAGATATGGTCAACCTGCAGACTGTTGATAACATTGTCGAGACTCTCGTTAGCCTGCAGCTTTTGGAGATCGTGGACTGGACGGCGACGTGGGCAAAAATCGCAGAGCTGCACGCGGGCGCCACTCACATCTTGGAGTTCGGCCCGGATTTTGGCGTGGCGAAGCTCAGCAACAAAGTGGCGGAAGGCTTGGGCGTCGAAGTGGTGATCGCGACTACCAAGCACCCAGTGATCAAATCAACGACAACGTACGCGCCTCTGGTCAGTCTGCAGCAGTTCATCGAATCTGCTCCGACATTCACCCCAGTGGAGACGACGTGGGCGAAGAAATTCGGTCTTCACGTGACGGAGTCAGGTAAACTGTACAACAAATTCACGCGCGTGTTGAACAAGCCGCCGGTTATGGTCGCGGGTATGACGCCGACTACGAGTTTGGAGGGCATCGACCTCGTTGCGGCCATCCAGAACGCTGGTTTCCTCGGCGAGCTTGCTGCGGGTGGTCTGTCACGGCCTAACATTTTCGAAGGTGCAGTGAACGAGCTTGTGTCGAAGCTCAAGCCCGGTCTCGGCATCGCGATCAATATGCTGTACCTGAACGCGAAGCAGTGGGGCTTCCAGTTCCCGATGGTGCTCCGAATGCGTCGCAGTGGTGTGCCTATCGAGAGCATTACGATCGGTGGTGGTGTCCCGACGAAAGAGCGTGCGCTTGAATTGATGGCGCAGCTCGAAGCTGTGGGCATCAAGTTGGTGTGCTTCAAGCCCGGCTCGGTGGGCGCTATCCACGCGGTGTTGGAGATTGCAGCGGCAATGCCGACGATGAATGTGATGCTGCAGTGGACTGGTGGCCGCGCTGGTGGTCACCACAGCTTTGAAGACTTCCACCAGCCGATGGAGGAGACGTACGCGGACATCCGCCGAGTGCCCAACGTGCTGCTGGTTGTCGGCTCTGGTTTCGGCAATTGGGAAAACTCCAAGCAGTACCTCACGGGCGAGTGGAGCTTGGCTCGTGGACACTTGTCCAAGATGCCTGTAGATGGAATCCTGTTGGCCTCTCGTGTGGTGGTTGCGAAGGAGGCTGCAACTGCGCTGGAAGTGAAGAAGCTGCTTGTCGACACCCCTGGCATTGAGTCGGAGCTGGAGTGGGAAACGAGTTACTCGGGTGCTGTGGGCGGCGTGATCACAGTCATGTCGGAGCTGGGCGAGCCCATTCACGTCGTGGCCAACCGCTGTGCTCTGCTGTGGAAGGAGTTTGACGACAAGTATTTCTCCATCCCGCGTGACCAGGTAGAGCTGGCACTTCGTCTCAACAAGCAGGACATCATCGCACGTTTGAACGCAGACTACCAGAAGCCGTACTTCGGCTGCAAACGCAATGTCGAGACGGATGAAAACGTTCCTGCAGAACTGGAAGAGATGTCGTATGCAGACGTCCTGGCGCGAATGATTGAGTTGATGTATGTGGAGATCAAAGGCAAACCGCAGCGCTGGATTCATGATACCTTCTTCTCGCGTGTGAGTAAATTCATCACGCGAACGGAGGAGCGCTTCCACCGTAAACCTTCTGATGAACTGTTCGATCAGTCTGAGCTGAAGGTGAATCCAAGGGGAACAGTGAGTGCATTCGTTGCAAAATACCCTCAGACAATGTCGACGTTGCTGTCAGTCCCGGACTGCGACTTTTTCTTGGACCTTTGCCGCACGGGTGGCAAACCGGTGAACTTCGTGCCTGTGATCGACATCGAGTTCAAGTCGTGGTTCAAGAAAGACTCGTTGTGGTACTCAGAAGACTTGGACGCAGTTCCTGAGCGCGATGCCCAGCGTGTGTTCATTCTCCAGGGCCCCGTAGCTGTTCGCTACAGCACAGTGGTGGACGAACCTGTTGCAGATATCCTTAATGACATTGCCACCGGCTTCGTTAACATTGCGAGGAAGAGCGGAGCAATCGCTGCTGTAGCTGCGGCTGTGAAGCAGACAGTGAGTATCGCTGGCGTTGAAGTGACAGAGACCGCCGACAGCGTGCAAGTATCATTTTCTGCTGAGGAAGACGCCCTTCCTTCTGCTGACGAGTGGCTTGCTGCGCTAGCGTCATGGGTGAGCGACAAGAACTGGTTAAGCGCGTTGATCTCATCGGCGCACGTTGTGGAGAACAAACTGTGGCTTGCAAACCCCATCCGCCAGCTTCTTGTACCCCAAGTTGGCCAGAAGTACGTGGTCGATGCCGCTGGCATTCGCGTTTTCGACAGCACTATCGACATTTCGGGGCCTGTGATTGAGATCACGAAGAAGGGTGAAGGGATTGCAGTTGTTGTGAACGAGGTTCGCCCAGCCGTAACCGGACTCTCGGCTGGTGTCGTGGCGCTGGAGATGACGTTCCAATATCACCCCGAGCTGTCGGTTCTCAATCCATGCTGAAGGCAGCGGCTTCATCGATAAGGTGAAGGCGTTTTACGCCCGCTTCTGGGTAGCAATTGAAGGCAAAGAGGAAGAGTCATGTGAGGCCGCGTGTGCGGAGAGCGTGTTGTTCCCCTTTCACAGCTGAGTTTTCCATTACGAAGGAGGACATCGCATCGTACCGCGCAGCGCTGGGTCTCGATGACAAGGAGGTTGGTGCTCCTGCTGACTTCTCGACGATCGTGTCATGGCGGCCGCTGATCCAGTCCGTGTTCACGAAGGAGGTGCAAGGCAACTTGTTGGACTTCGTGCATCTGAAGCATTCATACAAGTTTTTGTCGCCGCGCAAGGCTTCTGCCACGTTCCTGCCTGGCGACGACATTGTGAGCACGTCAAGTGTTGGCAGTTTGCGTATTATCGACAGCGGCAAGGTCGTCCACGGTGTTGCTATCATCTCACGAAAGGTGGTGGATGAAGAGATGGTGGAAGTGCTCGAGCCTCTTGTCGAACTTCACAGTGAGTTCCTCATTCGCGGCGTCTTCGACGACTTCCAGTCAACTTTCTCAGTCGACAATTCGAGCGATGAGTTTGTGCTCAACCAGCAAGAAGACGTGGAGATCCTCAAGGCCAAGTCGTGGCTAAAGCTTACTGCTGAGACCTCCATCAAGACCGGTGACCACTTGGTGTTCCAGTTGACTACGAAAAAACATTACGCTTCAATCGGCTCTTTAAGTTTCGTGGAGGTGTCAGGCTCGCTGCTCCGAGAGGAGGCGAGTGTGAAGGTAGAGATCGGTGTGGTCGATTTCAAGAGCCACAACGTCAAGGAGAGTCCTGTCGTGACTTTCTTACGCCAAGTGCAGCTCGAGAACCCCAAGCTCAGTGGCATGCTTGCGAGTGGTGGCTCCTACATGCTGGAAACCCCAATTGAAATTGACGTCCCGACGAACGCTCTAGCGTATGCGGTGGCATCTCGCGACTTGAATCCAATTCACCGCTCCGAGTACGCGGCTATTCTGGGTCACCTCCCCGAGGGCAGGCCGATCATGCACGGCTTGTGGACTGCGACCAAGGTCCGCGACCTCGTTATCCGCAAGTTCGGTCAGGGTTTCGATAGCAATGTCGTGGAGTACAATGTGAACTTCGATGGTATGGTATACCCTGGTGACAAGCTGTACATGCAAGGCCGCCATATCGGCGTTAATGATGGCAAGAAGGTTCTATCCGTCGAGGTTGTGAACGATTCGGGTGAGCGTGTGGTTAGTGCGCGTGCTATCGTGAAACAAGCGCCGATGGCTTTCGTGTTCACTGGTCAAGGTTCTGCTGCTGTTGGTATGGGTATGGACCGCTACCAGGAGTCCTCGATTGCCCGTGACATTTGGAACCGGGGCGACGTGCACTTACGCAACACGTTCGGCTTCTCGATCTTGGACATTGTGCGCAAGAACCCGAAGTCGATCACCGTGCACTTTGGTGGTTTAAAGGGCCGTCAAATTCGCGAGAAGTACATGAACCTGACGTGTGAAGACCCAGCGACTGGAGAAATTGTGCCGCTATTGCCTGAAATCAACGCGCGTACGCAAAGCTTCACCTTCTCCATGCCTGAGGGTTTGCTGTTTGCGACTCAATTCAACCAGCCAGCTCTAGTGCTGCTGGAGAAAGCGATGTTCTCGGAGATTGAGACTGCGCAATTAATCCCAGATGACGCTTACTTCGCTGGGCATTCGCTTGGAGAGTACGCTGGCCTGAGTTCGTTTGCAGGCGCACTCGCTCTGGAAGACGTGGTGGAAGTGGTGTTCTTGCGTGGTTTGATCATGCAAAAGGCTGTGGCGCGTGATGCGGACGGCCACTCTGACTACGGCATGGTCGCTGCAAACCCTACGCGTGTCGGTCCTCACTTCACCGAGGAGACCATGTACAATATCGTGGACGGCATCGAGGCTGCTTCGGGAAAACTACTTCAGGTTGTGAACTTCAACGTCCAGCAGCACCAGTACGTCGTTGCCGGTGAAAATGTGAACTTGGAGGCTCTGTCGCTTGCGTTGTCCGCTTTCAAGACACTGAAGTTAACTACCGCTGAAGGTGTGGAGAAGGTCATTGCAGAGTCGTTGGAGCAAGCTCGTGCCCGCAAGGACAAGTTCAAACAGAGCACTCGTCCGTTCACGCTAACCAGAGGCTTGGCAACGATTCCGCTGGCTGGTATTGATGTTCCTTTCCACTCTCGTGAGCTGCTTGGTGGTGTGGCATCGTTCCGTGCACTGCTGCGAACCAAGTTCGACCCGCAGGTGTTGGAGCGTCAATTGCCGCTTCTTGTAAACCGCTACATCCCGAACTTGGTGGCCACTCCGTTCTCGCTGGAGCGCTCGTACGTCGAGATGGTGTACGACGCTACCAATAGTCCGTACCTCGCAGAGGTTCTTGACCCGATGCAGTGGCAGTTGACGACAAAAGCTCAGCTAGCGCACTTGCTTGTAGTGGAGCTCTTGGCGTACCAGTTCGCGTCTCCCGTCCAGTGGATTAAGACGCAGGCGCTTTTGTTCTCGGACGGAGGTGTTAGTCGCTTCGTGGAGATTGGCCCTGCCCCGACTTTGACGAACATGGCGCTGCGTACTCTGCAGGTTGGTGAGTTTCCTGTTGTTCAGCGTGAGATTTTGTGGTATCAGCGCGACCGCGAGGCTGTGCACTTTCAGGAGGAGACGTCAAACATTTCTGCGTCTGAGTACGCTCGTGGTTTGGCTGCCGAAGCCGCTGCTAAGGCTGCTCCGAAGGAGGAGGTCGAAGTTCCCGCTGCAACTCCGACCCCGGTCGTTGTTGTCCCTGTTCAGCAGGTTCAAGCTGTTTCTGCTTCGGTTCCCGCCGGTCCAGCTACTGCGGATGCTCCGGTTGCTGCCCTGCACGTCCTCCGTGTACTTCTAGCGGTGCGCTTGAACAAGGAGCTTGCTGAGATCAAGGAGGGCACGGATGTCAAGACGCTTTGCGCCGGCAAGTCTGCAGTGCAGAACGAGATTCTTGGAGACCTTGAGAAGGAGTTTGGTGGTGATATCCCCGACGGCGCTGGAGAGATCCAGCTGAAGGAATTGGCGTCCAAGTTTGCTGGTTACAACACGCTGGGCAAAGTGATGAACGGCTTGATCAACAAGGTGGTGGCGAGCAAGATGCCCGGTGGCTTCACGATGTCGAGCATCAAGGAGTATCTGAGCACGGAGAAGGGTCTGGGTGTTGGTCGCGTGGAGAGTGTTCTGGCTCACTCTCTTTTGCTCGCTCCGCAGACTCGTTTCAAGAGCGACGCGGATGCTCGCAAATGGCTGGACGACAGCGTGAACGGATACGAGTCATTCGCTGGTGTCTCTCTTGCTCGTCCGACAATGGCTGCAACTTCCGGTGCTGTTATCATGGCGTGCAACTCCGCTCCAGTGCCAATCCCTACGGTGAGTGACAAACCTGTGGAGGCGAAGCATGCCCTGTTAGTGATGCTTGCTGCAAAGTTCGGCAAGACCTTCAGCGAGATCCCAGAGTCGGCCACCATCAAGGAGCTGTCTGCGGGTAAGTCTGCAGTACAGAATGAAATCGTTGGTGACCTGGAGAAAGAGTTTGGCTCGGGTCCTGACGATGCAGCGGAGATGAAAGTGACGGAGCTGGCAAACAAGTTCCCAGACTACACGTCGCCTGGTAAGGTGACCAGTGCTATGATTGCGAAGATGCTGGCGAGCAAGATGCCTGGGGGTTTTGGTCTATCGGCCATCAAGGAGCACTTGTCGAGTGAACGCTGTATGCCAAATGGACGCGTTGAAAGTGTGCTGCTCCACGGTCTGACCCAGAACCCAAAGCAGCGTCTTACGGACGATGCTACAGCGAAGAAATGGCTGGATGGCGTTGTGGACGACTACGCGAAGTATGCTGGCATCGACATCCCGTACTTGTCGAAGCTGGGAGGAATGCTCGCTGGTCCGGCAATGGGTCACCAGATAATGCAGTCGCGTTCACTGTCCAGCGACTTCGAGAAGCGCTTGAAGACCATGATTGCAGACCAGATCGATGCACTGAGCTCGTACTTGGGTGCTGATCAGCTGGACTGGCATCGCAAAATTGAGACGGAGGTGAATCTGCGCGAGGAACTGGAGTCGTCTGTGTCGCACTGGGTGACGGAGCACGGTGAAGTTTACAGCTCTGGTATTGCTGGCAAGTTCGATGCCTTCAACAGGATTCACCTTCTTGGTCTTCAGCTTGCTGGTCACAACGGAATTGTTGTCACTCAACTCGTCACCGTCGTCGCTGTTAGAAGCATCGCTGTCCATACTTCTGTTGTCATTCACAACCGATTCAAGACCAACAACGCTGGCCATACTAGCCGTGACATCGGAGCCAACAACCTCGGAAGTCTCTTTCTCATCGCTGTACTCCAGTCCGCGAGCAATCTCATCCACGTAGGTGATGGAGTCCGGTACATCAACACGAGGCACTTCAGCGTACACCAGCTCCCCGTCCTCGAGAATGCAAAGCTGTGGCTGCGTCGGCTTGAAAAGCTGCATGCTTACCGGGTCCGTCTCAAGCCACTTCTCTACTTGCTCAACAAGCAGTTGAACCGCTTGAGCGAGCTCAGGGCTGCTATCCTCCTCGGCACGAGACACGAAGAATTTTCTTCCAGTGGAGGAAGCGTTGAACCATTCGCGATCGCCTCCAGTGGAGGAAGCGTTGAACCATTCGCGATCGCCTCCACGTTCTTGTTGATAAAATTCGTCATTGCCTCGAAGTGCGAGTTCAAATCTTCGTTCACTGCCAGTTTTGAGTTTGGCATAGCTCCGTTGGCTGACTCTGCAGTGCGGTAGTATAAGTGCAAGGCGTCTTGGATCGCCCAGTTCCAGTAGCTATCGTATTGACGCTGCCAAGCTGAATGCGTTGCGTGACTCGTTGAAGCGTGTCTGCGATCCGGAAATGTCGTTGGTAGATCGCTCGTCCTCCGATCTGAACGAGAGCTTGAAGAAGATAGTTCTGCCGCACGTACACATTCGCAAGCCTTCTGCTGTGATCCGGTTGTACGATGTCAACTTGACGTGCTTGTTGCTGTCGTGCATGCGAGAGATGGCGACGACAGGAGTCTCTTTTGCTGGCAAGGTGGCGCTGCTAACTGGTTGCGGCAAGAACTCCATTGGTGCTGAGATTGTGAAGGCGCTCTTGGAGGGCGGCGCTACCGTATTCGTGACGACAAGTAGCTTTTCCATGAAGACAAACGCCTTGTTCCGACAGATCTACGAGCAGCACGGGAGCCGCGGCAGTCGACTCATCGTGCTCCCGTTCAACCAAGCCTCCAAGATGGACGTGCAGAAGTTGGTGGCGCACATTTACAACGCGCACAAGCTAGACCTGGACGTTGTCATCCCGTTCGCGGCGCTGTCGGAGGTGGGTCGTACGATCACGGATATTGACGCGCGTTCGGAACTGGCACACCGAGTCATGCTGACAAATACCGTGCGCTTGCTCGGTGAAGTTGTGACGGCGAAGAAGTCCCGTGGCATCACAACTCGACCTGCGCTCGTTATCCTCCCCATGTCTCCGAACCACGGCAGCTTCGGTGGTGACGGCTTGTACGCCGAGTCGAAGTTGGGCGTGGAAAGTCTCATGGGCAAATGGCACTCAGAGGGCTGGAACGAGCAGCTTTCGATTGCCGGTGCCGTGATCGGCTGGACCAGAGGAACGGGTTTGATGTCGGCCAACAATGTGGTTGCTGCTGACCTGGAAAAGATGGGAATGCGTACGTTTAGTACGACGGAAATGGGCTTTAACTTGAGCGCATTGATGCATCCTAGCATCGTGGACCGTGCGGCTGAGTCGCCGATCTATGCCGACTTTACTGGTGGCATGGCACAGGTGAGCGACCTGAAAGACCAGATTGACACCGTTCGTGCTGATATCATGAAGAAGGCGAAGCTGCAAAAGTCCATCCATGTTGCGTTGGAGAACGACAAGAAGATGCAGGTGGTGCAGTCAAAGAAACAGTCGGTTGTCTCCACCAAGAAGACGCTCGCTCCGCGCGCCAACATGTCGAGCTACTACTGCGACTCGTTCCCGAAATTGTCCGGAGTATCTGCGCTGTCCACGTCGGCCAAGCAGAAGATGCTGCATGGCATGCTAGACCTGCGCCAGGTTGTGGTCGTGACTGGCTTTGGTGAATTGGGTCCGTGGGGTAACTCGCGTACGCGCTGGGAGATGGAGTCGTACGGCGAGTTCTCACTCGAAGGATGCATTGAACTGGCCTGGTTGACAGGCCGCATCGTGTTCGACAATGGCAACTGGATCGATGCCAAGACCAAGGAGATCGTGGCAGACCACCAAGTGAAACCTCGTTTCGAGGAGGACATCTTGAAGCACTCGGGCATCCGCATCGTGGAACCGGAGCTGTTCGACGGGTACGACCCGATGAACAAGATGGTGCTGCATCAAGTGGCCATTGACAAGATGTCGCCGATTGAGGTAGCTGACCGCGAGGAAGCTTTGGACTTCCGCAAAGAGCTGGGCGAGGACAATGTGGACGTGTTTCAGAATGCATCAGGAGTGTGGATGATTCGCCTGCGCAAGGGATCCGTCCTGAATATTCCTCGTGCGCTTTCGTTCGACCGCTTCGTCGCGGGCCAGATCCCGACAGGATGGAGTGTGGAGCGTCTGGGGTTGTCGAAGGACCTGGCCGATGCTGTTGACCCCATCACGCTTTACGCATTGGCAGCGACGATGGATGCGTTCGTTGCAGCAGATGTGACGGACCCGTACGAGTTTTACCAGTACGTGCACGTGTCGGAGGTTGGTAACACTTCGGGTGGTAGTATCGGCGGCATGCGCGCGTTCACGCTCATTTACAAGAGCCGCTTGCTTGGGAAACCTGCGCAGAGTGACATCCTTCAGGAGTGCTTCATCAATACGCCACCTGCCTGGGTGAACATGTTGCTATTGAGCTCGTCTGGACCGATCAAAACTCCTGTGGGTGCTTGCGCTACATCCGCGCAGTCGATGGACATCGCAGTTGAGACCATCAAGAGTGGCAAGGCGCGTACTTGCATCGTTGGTGGCTTCGACGACTACGGCGAGGAAAGTGCGTTCGAGTTCTCACAGATGAAAGCAACAAGTGACTCGGTGAAGGAGACCAGTATGGGCCGTGAACCCAAGGAAATGTGTCGTCCTTGCTCGAGCACGCTAGATGGATTTATGGAGAGCCAAGGCGCTGGCATCCAGCTGGTGATGGATGCACAACTAGCACTAGAAATGGGCTTGCCGATTTACGGGATCGTTGCGCTGACCAACACCGCGACCGACAAGAACGGACGATCCGTGCCGGCTCCTGGTCAAGGTATCCTGACCACCGCGCGTGAAATCACGACTGACGCTGCACAACCTTCACCGTTGTTGGATGTGAAGTTC
The DNA here is from genome assembly GCA_032158285.1 of Phytophthora sansomeana. Classification (NCBI taxonomy): domain Eukaryota; phylum Oomycota; class Peronosporomycetes; order Peronosporales; family Peronosporaceae; genus Phytophthora; species Phytophthora sansomeana. The sequence continues at coordinate 227,764 of JAPDHH010000242.1, forward strand.
CGCCGCCGCCAGTTTGACGACGAGCTGGAGAGCATCGAGAGATGGTATGCGCGTGAGAAGATTTTGATCGACGGAGACGAGTCTCGTGTGGCATTCTTGGATGAAGTGAAGGCACGTAAAGTGCAGTCCGCGCAGAAACTTTGGGGTGACCGATTCTTCGTCGGCCGAATGGACATAGCTCCTCTCCGTGGCGCATTGAACGTGTGGAATCTGGACATTGACGACTTGGGAGCTGCCAGCTTCCACGCGACCAGCACCAAGGCCAACGACAAGAACGAGAGCGAGGTGGTGCACAAGCAGATGACTCACCTTGGCCGTTCACCTGGTAACCCGCTTCCAGCGATCTGTCAGAAGGGCTTGACAGGCCACCCGAAGGCTGCCGCTGCTGCCTGGATGCTCAACGGACTGCTGCAGGTGCTGAACACGGGTTTGATCCCTGGCAACCGACACCATGACAACTCGTGGGAGATGCTGCGCAAGTACAGCCATCTCTTCTACCCGAACCGAACTTGCAAACTGGTGGTATCAAGGCCGTCATCCTCAAGAGTTTTGGCTTTGGCCAAGTGAGTGGTGAAGTGGTTTTGGTGCATCCGGACTATTTGCTGTCCACGCTGCCTGCAAAGGAGTTCGAGCGCTACTCCGCTCGTCGCGAGCAACGTTTGGTCAAGATGAACTCGTACGCGCAGCGCGTGATCACGGGCAAGCACGCGCACATCCAAGTGAAGAACGAAGCCCCCTACCCTTCAACGCAGGAGAGCAGCGTGTACCTGGACCCCACAGCTCGTGCGGCGTACGACCCGATGTCCCAGACGTGGCGCTTTAGCGGCGCAAACTCACACACAGCAAACGAGAACCGCCGCGTACGTGCCGAGAAACGAGCGAAGAAAGCGAAGGCTGGTGACTCGGTGAAGGTGTCCTCGACGACTTCAGAGTCGCTCTCGACCGACTCATCGTCGACATTGCTGACTGCCATGAACCAAACAGCGACGGATCTGGGTCTGTCATCGAAGAACCTCAGCGTGGGCGTGCACGTCGAGTCCGTGGCCACTTTCGAGAACCTGAACGGCCGTGAGGACTTCATCCGACGCAACTTCACGGACCAGGAGATGGCGTATTGCTACAGCGCGCCGCATCCCGCCGCGAGTTTTGCAGGTCGTTGGGCAGCGAAGGAGGCGGTGAGGAAGGCGATTTCAAGTGCTGCATCCGAGTCCGATCTCTGGAAAGGTGTCGACGCTCCACTACACGAGATTGAGATTTTCATGACGGCGTCCGGTGCTCCCTCTGTCCTGCTCTCAGGCTATTCTTTGGACGTTTTCAACCGCCTCGAGCTGTCGAAACTCTCTGTGTCCATTAGCCACTCGGGCGAGTTCGCAGTCGCGCAGGTCATTGCCAGCTTGGAGTAAATCAACGATAATAGTACATGTATGTTGCCTTTCGACCATCGAAATCTGAGTATGAAAGTTGAAGTGCTCAAAATGGGACTATTTTTAGTCACCCTGTTTTAGCAGACGGACACAAAAAGTAACAAGGAGAATATGAGCAGGAAGCGCGAGTGGGGCGACGCGCCGCGGCTGAATCCGTACGAGAGCGACGCGTCCACGTCCACAGACACGCACGACAGCAGCTCGGAGGGCGGCGAGGCCATCGAGAACGACATGAAGCGGCTGCGCGTGGCCTACAATTACGACGGTGCGTGACTCCTATTTACACCCTTATTTACATCATTCTAATTTAACGCTCCTAATTAGGGGCTCATGGAGTGCGCTGGGCTGGAGAGGCCAACGGAATGGATACCGAGATGACGACGCCGCGGATCCGGGCCGTGCACAGCCACTACGCAGAGGCCAACGCCATGCTGCGAGAGTTCCACTACCTGCGCCAGCTACGCAAGTTCCAGGCCGAGCGAGGCCGCGTCCGGGCCAACTACGTGGCCGACGAGAGGAAGGTCTGAAGAGATGTGGCCCAGAGGTTATGAGGATGTAGACGACCATGGCCCGGAGAGTACTTTACTTAATGAACGCTGTGCAGTTGATGGCCCAGCAGCGGAGATCGTCAACACACTGGAACGTGCGTCACACGGTGGTGATACCTTGATGCACCCTCCAAGTTTGGAGCAATGAGACGGGGATGGAGTTCCTGGTGGCATATATTGGTTGCGCCTGAGGCAGATACTACAGCAGATCGACACTGTAACTACTAACGTTAAGAACAGAAGGAGCAGCTTAGGGCAGCTCGGACGTCGGCAGATTGGCGGCGAACTCGCGCTCCTTCTCGAACAGAGGCGACGACAGGTAACGCTCACCGAAGCTGGGCAGGATGGTCACGATGAGCTTGTCCTTGTTCTCCGGACGCTTGGCCAGCTCAATGCTGGCCACCACAGCGGCGCCCGAAGACGGGCCGACCAGGATTCCCTCCTCCAGAGCCAGACGCTTGGCCATGGCGAAGGCGTCCGGGCTGCTGGCCGTGATGACCTCGTCGATCAGGTCGCGCTCCAGCACCCTGGGCACGAAGCCGGCGCCGATGCCCTGGATCTTGTGGGGCGCGGGGTTGCCGCCCGACAGCACGGGGCTCTCCTCGGGCTCCACGGCCACGATCTGGACGCTGGGCTTCTTGGGCTTGAGGTAACGGGCCGTGCCCGTCAGAGTGCCGCCCGTGCCCACGCCGGCCACGAAGATGTCGACCTGTCCGTCCGTGTCGTTCCACACCTCGGGGCCCGTGGTCTCGAAGTGGATCTTGGGGTTGGCCGGGTTGTCGAACTGACCGAGGGTCAGCGCCTTGCCACCCTCCTTCTTGACCATGTCCTCGGCTTTGGCCACGGCGCCCGTCATGCCCTTGGCACCAGGGGTCAGGACCACACCACAGCCGAACGACTTGAGCAGGATACGGCGCTCCATGGACATGGTGTCGGGCATCACGAGCGTCAACTTGTAGCCATGCACGGCCGAGGCGAAGGCCAGGCCGATGCCCGTGTTGCCGCTCGTGGGCTCGATGATGTGCGAGTCCTTCTGCAGACGGCCACTCTTCTCGGCGTCCAGGATCATGCTCAGACCGATGCGGTCCTTGACGGACGCGCACGGCTCCATGAACTCGCACTTGACGGCGATCTTGGCGTGGCAGCCCTCGGTCACGTGGTTCAGGTACACGAGCGGCGTGTTGCCAATGAGCTCCGTCATATCCTTGGCGATGTGCAGCGAGCGCGCGTTACGCAGCAGCGCGCGGCGGCCGGACAGGAGCGAGCGGGCGAGCATCTTGACGAAGGAGGAGGGACTGGAATGCGCACGACGCCGTAGATTCAAGAGTGAGAGGCAAAGGTGATGGATCGCACCCGCGGGACTAAAATTGAGTCCGGGGGGTACGGGGTCGTCGGCATACAAACGCAAGTCAATAAGCTCTACAGGGTACACTTAGTACCCCTCGAAATAGTTGACGATACGCCTCAAAATAGTCCGAGTTACGAAAAATAGTCCAAATTCCACGAAACCTGGATGAGGGCTCGGATTGGACAGAACTCAGCCAATCCCAGTTCGAAATCAAGTTGACGTGCGATTGGCGAATGTATTTCATCGTACTTAGACGGGACAGGTGCGCGCAATCGCTTCCGAGTGAGGAGACCTGCTCGGCTGCACGGACACGCTTGCCACCGAGACGGCTTCAACATGATCCACCACACGTCTGCAGAGGCCGAGGTGTCTACCTCGAGCTCCGGCAGGCAACGTACGCGGCGGCACCACAGCTTTTTGACAAATCGCGTCGCTTGGTCTCTTTTAAGCAGCCAATGAGAGCGGCGTATCCAAACAACTTCAACTTCTGCACACCAAGCAGCACTACTACTTCACTGCTAATTGCCCGTACATGGCCACTAAGCTTTATGGGTCAGCAGGGCAGCTACGAGTGCATCACGACGTCCGCTGGGAGACGGTTGCCACGCGTTCGTGTACCGCCGACATCTCCAAATCTTCGTGGATAGACGCTCAGGTCGAACCTTCCCGTCCTGCCCTGACGTTGGAAGCGAGCGACAACAGCATGCACGCAACGCTTCACTCAAGCTGCTACATCTGCAACTAAACACTTTCCACGCGTTCAGATAGAGACGTAAGCTTACGTGTATTGATCCCCACTGCTGGCTGGAAAGCTATCGACACTGCGCTCTACTCCTCTAGACCTTACGACAGGTCCGTCACTAACTACAATAACAAAAAGCATGACGGAGCTACGTTCAATGGATCTAAGGACACCACTGAGCTCAGTCCGTGCACGCTCGGGGTCGTGATTCCTCTCGGTCATCAAACTCAAGCCGCGATCTCGCTCGTCTGCAGGTTGGCAGCGTACTCACGCTCCTTCTCGAACAGAGCCGAGGACAGGTAACGCTCACCGAAGCTGGGCAGGATGGCCACAATGAGCTTGCCAGCATTCTCCGGGCGCTGAGCCACCTTGATGCTGGCCGCTACAGCAGCACCCGACGAGGGTCCGACCAGGATACCCTCCTCCAGAGCAAGACGCTTGGACATGGCGAAGGCCTCGGCGCTGTTGGCCGTCACGACCTCGTCGATCAGGTCCGTCTCGAGAACCTTAGGCACGAAGCCAGCGCCAATGCCCTGGATCTTGTGGGGGCCCGACTTGCCGCCAGATAGCACGGGGCTCTCCTCGGGCTCGACGGCAATGATCTTCAGCGTGTCCTTCTTGGGCTTGAGGTAACGGCCAGTGCCCGTGAGGGTGCCGCCCGTGCCCACACCGGCGATGAAGATGTCGATCTCTCCGTCCGTGTCGCGCCAGATCTCCGGGCCCGTGGTCTCGAAGTGGATCTGCGGGTTGGCCGGGTTGTCGAACTGGCCCAGGGTGAGCGCCTTGCCGGGCTCCTTGCCCACGAGCTCGTTGGCCTTGGCCACCGCACCCGTCATGCCCTTGGCTCCAGGGGTCAGCACGACGTTGCAGCCGAACGACTTGAGCAGGATACGACGCTCCATGGACATGGTGTCGGGCATCACGAGCGTCAGCTTGTAGCCGCGCACGGCCGAGGCGAAGGCCAGGCCGATGCCCGTGTTGCCGCTCGTGGGCTCGATGATGTGCGAGTCCTTCTGCAGACGGCCACTCTTCTCGGCGTCCAGGATCATGCTCAGACCGATGCGGTCCTTGACGGACGCGCACGGCTCCATGAACTCGCACTTGACGGCGATCTTGGCGTGGCAGCCCTCGGTCACGCGGTTCAGGTACACGAGCGGCGTGTTGCCGATGAGGGCGGTCATGTCCTTGGCGATCTTGGGAGCCATCTTGGAGGGAGTGCGGAGAGATCGGAGTGTCGGGGACGCCGCAGATTGAGGAATGAGGTCGTTTGGATCTCAAGTTGGGTATTGTCCCCGGCTATGCATGCAGAGCGCCAGCCAATGGGGACGCCGCCACGTACCCCTAATTTGAAGTAAGACGGTCTCTACAACGTGATTGGCTGCGCGCAGTACGGTAGTCGCGCCCATCCCCCTTTTGACAAGCAAAATGTATCAACGTTAAGGACTGCGCAACTACACTGCACTCTCCTCTGCATGCACCTCCGCCCTAATACGGCAGCCCCGACGTCGGCAGATTGGCTGCGAAGTCGCGCTCCTCGTCGAACAGCGCGGCCGAGAGGTACCGCTCGCCGAAACTGGGCAGGATGGCCACGATGAGCTTGTCCCTGTTCTCCGGGCGCTTGGCTACCTGCAGACTCGCGTACACGGCGGCGCCCGACGACGGACCGACCAAGATTCCCTCCTCCAGTGCCAGTCGTTTGGCCGTCGCAAACGCGTTCTCCGTCGAGAGCGTCACGACCTCGTCGATGAGCTCTCGGTCGAGGATCTCCGGCACGAAGCCCGGGCCGATGCCGGGGATGCCGTGCGGACCTGGCTCTCCTCCGGATAGGACGGCGCTCTCTGTAGGCTCGAAGGCCACGACCTGGAGGCCAGTCTTCTTGGACTTGAGATAGCGACTCGTGCCCGTGATGGTCCCGCCCGTTCCGCTGCCAGCCACGAAGATGTCGACCTCTCCATCGGTATCACGCCAGATCTCGGGGCCTGTGGTGTCGTAGTGGATTTGAGGGTTGGCCGGATTGAAGAACTGCCCAAGCATCAGCGCCGTGTCCGGCTCCTGGGCCACCAACTCTTCAGCCTTGATCAACGCGCCCGTGCATCCCCTCTCCGCCGGTGTCAGCACCAGATTGGCGCCGAAAGCCTTGAGTAGAATGCGGCGCTCCAGCGACATGGAATCGGGCATCGTGAGCGTCAACTTGTATCCGCGGATGGCTGCCGCAGCCGCAAGAGCAATACCAGTATTGCCGCTCGTGGGCTCAATAATGTGCGAGTCCTTCTTCAGCCGCCCGCTCTTCTCAGCATCAAGGATCATGGCAATACCGAGGCGGTCTTTCACCCGAGGCGCACGGCTCCATGAACTCACATTTGACCGCAACCTTCGCATGGCACCCTTCGGTCACTCGGTTGAGATAGACCAGCGGCGTATTGCCGACCAGTTCCGTCAGGTCCTTCGCAATGTGAAGGGAGCGAGCACCACGGTGAAGAACGTTGGAGCTGGCGCGAAGAAGCATTTTCTGCAAAGTGAAGCGAAGGTTGATCAAGATCAAAATGCCGAAGACGACGTGAATTGAAGAGTGAACTCAGTCGCTGCACTACGTCGGCCGCATACCTCTCCATTGACACACCGCGTACTGCTCCGACGTCCAAGCAGCAGCTTATGCAAGTTGCTAGCAGTACACGAAGCGGAGACCAAGGTCGTGATTGGGTAATTGCCGTCAACTTCAACATACATGTGCGAGATTCTACCGTGAGCTACATTAAGCCGCAAGTGGCACTGCGATTTGGCAGACGCCCATGTTCATTGGGCACGGATTCGGGTACAGCGTGCTCGCTGGCTTGACTGCAACACTGACGACCGATTCGCACTCCAGGATGACCACCCAAGCACCTGGCATCAAATGCTTGCCTCACTGCAGCGACACGTTTGGCACTCCTTGCGCTGTAACTCGCCAGCTTGTCTTCCCGGAGCTGCCATTTCTAAGCTTATCACTGAAGCTGCCAACTTCATGCTGTCGAGTACACGTGGCAATTCCGAGTGGCTTCCTCTTCGCGTTTCTGCGGTGCACAATGCGCAAACGGCAATTTCTAAGCACTCGACACCTTGCAAAGCTTGGGCTAGCAGCTTTTTTCTCTTGCTATATCCTCCTCATTCACATGTGAATCACTGCATTCTGCTTCAATATCTCGTTCTCATTGCACGGATTCACCAACCAGTGTGACTGACCTCGACCAGACTCTAGTCCAGAGCGCACTGGGTCGTACCACCTACAGACTGCATGCTTACTGTCACTCAAATTACTCCAGGTACCGGCGCTTCACCGTAAGCCGGCCACTCTCCGGGTTCAAGTACCCTCGAATCAGGAACCGACCGAAGCGGTTTTTGCCCTTACCCAGCACCGTGTAGCGAGTCGCTGCAGGCTCGTCACCGTCATCGTCGTCGCTCTCATAGGCCTCCATGTCCTCGTCTTCGTCCTCTTCATCTGAAGCTGGCATAGGTAAAAACTGCAAGTCCACTTGATCTTCACGGATCTTGACTAAAGCCCCGTTAAACTGGCGCAACTTGAAAAAGCCCCCGTACTTGCCGGAGATTGGCCGCTTGTCGTCCTTTCGACGCGATTGAGGCACGCGTGTACGGGAGGTGTACTCGAACGGGCTAACGCTCTCAATGTTCTGAAAGGCCTCTTCGCTGAAGCCCCAGTGGCCCACGAAGCACGCTCGCCGGTTGTTGCGGACAGAGTAGGTACCTCTAAGGACAGGGTCGGCTGCTTCGGTGCTGAATACGTTAAATTCGGACGGAATGACAGGCGGTGGGATCTTGCGCTTCCGCTTGTGACGCTTCCTCTCGGGCTCCGACGAGCGAACGCGCTTTTGCTTCTTATACTTCAGAAGTTTTCGTGGCCCACTGCTCCCAGTCGCGTGCCGCTTCTTAGATGCACGGCGTACACTCTCGTCTTCAGATGCCGAGCTCGCACTGCTGGAGGAGGATGACGAAGATGATACAGACGACGCCGAGGATGCTGACGATGACGAGCTAGAGCTTGAATTATGACTACTGCTTGGTATAACCACGGTGTCCCCACTTCCATCACTATCAACGGCAGCGTTACCACCAACGCGAGGTGTCACACCAGTGAGGTCCACAACACCGAAACCAAAGACATCGTCGGTAGTCTCTGTAACATCGTCCAATGCAGAGGGGGTACTATTGTGACGCCATCGTTGTCGTCGTCGTCACCATCAAACCACTGGTATTGTGGATTTCCCGACAGTTCAGCCTCCACATCAGCATCAGCGCCATCATCGTGCTCCAGATTAAGCTCATGATCATCGCCTTGGTGCGCTTCAAGGAGCTCAATGGCCTCGTCGGCGCTAAGATGAGGCATTATTGGGCTGCTAAGCAACTTTACGGACTCTGCGTCAATCGATAGTGTCTCGTTCATAAACTCCACCACGTTATCCACAAGGGCGTTGACAATCTGTCCCACAACCTCCGTCACCTCGGCGTCGATTAGTCGAGCTCCTGCTTCTATAGAACCAGTCCCATGATCATTCTTTCCAGCACAATCGGTTGCTTCACTCGCCGTCCCGTTGTGAGATGCGTCGTCCACATCCATGCCAACATCCTTGTCAACACCTCCATCTGCGCTGCTGCTATCGCCCGCACCGCCTTGTGAAGTTGCGTTGGTGCTTTCCTCCATCTTCTGTGGCGCTACAGATTCTCCAACACCACCAACCATATTCGTAGCACCCGTCAAATCCCCGATCGCCTCCTTTTCACTGCTGTCAACCTCCATAGCAACTACCGTCTCCACCTCATTACCAGCACCTTTCTCAGCCCTTGCTTCTGCAACAACCGGTGACCGGACTTCTTCCACTGGCAGTGACGTTGCTCCACCCGCATCCTCCTTCTTTTCTTCCACCGCAGTCTCTTTCTCCGTTTCACCATCCACTTCCATAGCCTCATCAGTCCCTTCACTCTTCGCTCCTTCAGCACCATCACTCTCCACCTCTGGCTTTGTACCTTGCAACCTTTCTCCAGTCTCAGCGCTCGATCTACTCTCCTCCACCAGTTTAACCTGTTCTTCCACCTCTACGGACACTTCAACGTGCTCCTCCTCCCTGTGGACAGCTGCGTCGACGTCCATAGGCACTGGAGCGTCCTCCCCAGCCAATGAATCCGCCTTCTTTCCCTTGATCTCTTCCTCTCCGTCTCCTGCCGCCGGATCTGCTCCAACGGAGTCCACAGACCCCTCATCACGTAGCTGCGCCATCACTGCATCTCCTACATCTTTTACAAGCTCTGTAGCCGTCTCCTTCGCGATGTTTTGGTTGATTACCGCCGTATCTGACTCGGGCGGCGCCTTCTCCACGCCATTTCCGAGCGGTTTCTGCGCCGATTTGGACGCGAGTTGGTTGGCCACGTGCGCCGCGTTCTCGCCGACCGGAGACGCCGCCTGTGGCCGCTGCTGCTGCTCGTCCGCGGCCGCCATGCTCACATACGCCGGCCCACCAAAGCTCCGTCCTGGATCCGCCGCTTCTTTTTCTGTTCTGAAGGCACCCAAAAGCATGGAAAATGCGATTTAACAGGTTGATTTATGCTACTCAATAGGTATCGCACTTAAGGTGTGCTCAATCGTGATTGGCTGAAACCACGAGAATGTATTGTTATTGGTTGAAATAAGTCCCTTCTTTTCAGCCAGTCAGATCGTTGCTGTCACCGGGAAGCCACTGGCCGGCGGACACTCGGTAATTCGCCATCGGAGGAGCATCTCGAAATGATTGTCCCCGTGCGCTGCTTCACGTGTGGCAAGGTGCTGGCCAACAAGTGGGAGACGTACCTGGGTCTGCTGCGGGCCGACTACACTGAACGCGACGCACTGGATGAACTGTCACTCAAGCGCTACTGCTGCCGCCGTATGATGCTCACGCACGTGGACCTCATCGAGAAGCTGCTGCATTACAACACTGGCGGTACGCGATTGGCTATATAAGACAATGGTGTGGTGCACCTTGTTACTGATAACTCACGGTACTATGTTTCTTATTCATTTTTTGTAGCCATCGAGAGAGGTGACGACTGAGTGCTGCAGAGACTTTGAGACAGACGCGTTGAGAGCATGGAGACCGAAGAGCTACGGCCGCTCTTGTGACAGTATTATAGTCTTCCTTCCCTACTTTAAATCGCACCCGGCACTTTTCATTTGTTAACTCCTGCTCTTGTTGTCCACCCCACTCTCTCTCTATTAACCCCCTTTGATGTACAATGTACTAACCTTTTGTTGCCGCGTCGTTTAGATGAAGACGAGCTTCTCGATGATATCCTGCTCCAAGTCTCGAGGAGCGTCGCTCTTGATGAAGCCCCAGTGACGCAGAGTACACACGGCACGGACGAAGCGAGCCTTGATCGCTGCGTCATCACTGACATCTGCAGCCTTCCTCTTTCTGCTCTTGCTGTTTGGTGTAGATTTGGCCTTTTCCTCTTCTTGGAGCTCCGACGAGAAGCTCTCGTACCATTCGTGAAGACTCAGACTTGCACTCGCATTCTCCTGGTAAAACAGGAAGGCCAGACCCACGTCGTGCACCCACGAAGCTTCGACTTGTGCGTCCTTGCTCGTGTTAACGTCTTCACCAATGCCAGCATCTTGCAGCACGTTGCAGAGATTGTCGTGATACTCAAGACGGAGCCGCTCGTCGAGCACGTTGGCGTCCTTGAGCACGGACCAATCTATGACCAGTGCTTCTGCAGGAGATACCGCCCGTCTTGCGGATGGATGCAGCAACACAGTGACGAGGCGACCGGTGAACACAGCCACGATCTCGTCTCGTAGCGCCACCAGCATTCGTGCTGGGCTACTCTCCGTCCTTGCATAAGCACAAAGCATACCCAGCTCTCTCAGCGTGGAGTCCAGATCGTCTCCATCATCATTGAAGGTCCCAGCCGCGCAGATTGCAGCTCGCCAGTCCTCTATCAAAATCGAAAACACGGCCCACCGGGTGTCATTCTGTAGCCGGCGAATTACCTCCGTAAAGCATGGTGCTTCCCCTAGTCGACCCTCAAGTGCAAGAGCCAAGTTCATCGCTGCCAGTTGCTCCTCTTGGGGTTTATCAGCTTCCCCCTCGCCACCAAGTTTCACGTTCATCCAAGTACGCGCAGAGCGAAAGCATCGCCAGCCCATTTTCCAGCGACCCTGGCGTCGACGCTCATTTAGTAAAGCCTTCTCCAACACCGTCATCCAGTTCTCTTCACTAGCTACTGAACCAGGCGAGGACTCAGTTGGCGTCACACGTGAAGCCAAGTCTGCCAATTCCAATGCACTGCAAGGGATGAGCCAAGAAGCTAGAACTCCGTCGGGCGCTGTATTCCTCCGTTGGGCTTCTCGAGCTAGTCGTCGTCGCTGATGCTTGACCCAAACGGAAACACGGTGCTGAGGTGGTAACCGCGCAACTTTTGTGGCTGCCAAGATTGGGGATACATTGGAAAAGGATAACTCGTCAACAGCAAGCGCGAGAAAACTCCATGGACAGCGCCGAAAGTGTGTAAAGAACAAGAAGCGTAGCGCAAGCAGAAGGCGCGGAACACTTGGCAAACGCTGGTGACGCATGGCAACAGCTCGCAGTACTTTGCCGCTAAGAACAAGCGGCAACTTCGCTTCGACAACAAGGGACTCCAGCACATCATCAAAGCACTTGCGCGAGTCAACCAGCGAGAAAAATTGCAACTCGAGGTGGTTCGTCACTGCCAAGTCGAGACGACGTAAGGCTGGTGAGGTCGCTGAGGCTACACCGACGATAAATCCCAGATTGCCGTTTGTTTTGTGTGGCTGATGGGATTCCTGTTGTTGCCGTACGAAATGCGTCCAAATCTCCAGAAAATCGCTCAGCACCTGCTGCGAGAACGCTTCAAGTTGCTCGATACAAAGCAGCAAAAATGGCTGAGGGGAAGTGGCTGTCTGCGCAGGCAGCTGAGCTTGAGTTCGTTCTTCTGAGCACACAGGCATGAGGGTGTAGTAATCTTCATGCTGGTAAAGCTCTTGTATCACAGACTTTTTCGATCTGCAATTACCGGTAAATCAAAAGTGGAGCCCTCTAAGAATGTGCGAAACTGGTGCAGCACGCGCTGAAGCATCAATGCCAACGCCAGTTCTGTAGCACCAACATGAATCGTAGTAGGCTTACCCGACGTCGATGTTGGAGCCACATTGAGGAACTTAGCTGCTGTGTCATGGCATGCAGAAAGCTTTCGTCGTAGCCACGCTACCGCTTCATCAAAACATTCGATGCTTTGCATGACCACACCTTCCTCCCTTTCTTGGACCTCACTTACCTTTTCTAGAGCACCGCGAAGTCTGTCGAATACCAGTTCTTCAAGTAAGGTAACATACTCACGACTCGCGCCTCCACTGGTAAGCGATGTCAGTTCATCAACATCTTGTTGAATAGTTGTCAACAGCTTCGTCATCGTCCATCGTCCATACGCCACCGAGGGCAGTCTTCGCTTTCGCTTGCCTCTCCTCAATTTCCCCGCTTCGCCCACAACATCATTATCCGAGCTCGAGCTTGAGCTTGACCCCGAAAACAAACTCGCATCACTGTGCACATCCTCTTTATCCTGTCCATTTTGCAGCCCACCCGCTCCGCTGTCCCGCTTGGTTTTCGCCAACTGATGCCTCGTCACGCGTCGACCGACACATCCTTCCGTCACTGGCGGTTGGTCCAGCGGCAGTAAATCAAACTCGTACACCTGCTTCTCCAACCACTGCTCCTCTCTCTTCTTAGCTGCGGACATCTTAGTTGTCCTAGCAGCCAGCCACTCCACGAACTTCCTGGCAGTCGACACGTCTCGAGGAGCCACGAAACACAACGGGAACGTGCGTCGCAGTGTGAGCGTGAGCGGCTCCACCCACAAATCACTGGACGTTGCATCGGTGCCAGCGATCACTGCGGCAGTCGGGAACCTGTGGAACCGTGGGAACAGCACGGGGGCATAGGTGTCTCGACGTCGTCTACCGGAAGGCGAAGGAGCTGTGGACACTCGCTCTTCTGCTGCTGATGCGTCTCTCTCGCAGTATTTCTCGAAGAACCTGAGTACGAGACTGTAGCACGCGTCGTTGTTCTTGCGTAGAAGCCCCTGCACCTCCTTGCGCGTCTTCTCACAGGCGAAATGGTACGCGAGTTCCTGACAGACACTGTACGCTTCGGTATCGGACCTCTCCTGACGCCCAGAGGACACGCTCGAGTCTGCAGGAAACGGGAACGGGTAGTCCACTGTCTCTGCGCGATGGTAGGACGAGAAAGTGGCAGCGGGGCGGCCGCGCGGGTACTGGATCGACACGCCCGTGGAGAAGGCCGCCGCCTCCATCGCGCCTGCTGCTCGAAAGATAAGTGAGTGGATATCTGCCAATCAACGATCAGTTGAAGATTTCGGTTTTTCATCCAATCAAAAAGTGTAACGGTTGAGGCGCAAGTGTCTTCTGCTCAGTATTGCGAAGCGTCACAAAGCGTCATGAGCTCCACACGCGTGCAGCGCAGCCATCAGGAGCGCGGGGACGGCGCCGTGCCGCTCTATCCGCTGAGTCGCACGTCCCGATCGTCTGCCAGTGCACGCGCGTCACGCACCACGCGACGGACCAAGCAGGAGCTCCCGGAGGAGCAGAAGAAGGAGCTGAAGGAGGCGTTCGAGCTCTTCGACACGGACAAAGTGGGGTCCATCGACTACCACGAGCTCAAGGTGCTCATGCGGGCGCTGGGCTTCCAAGTGACCAAGAAGGAGGTGCTGGCGCTCGTGGAGGACGTGGACGTGCAACGCAGCGGCCGCGTGGACTTCAACGACTACATGGAGATCAGTACGAAGCTCTGGGAGAAGCAGAGAGGGACAGGAGGCTCACGTGCTCGTTGTGTGGCTCTGGCAGTGCGACGGAAGGTGCTGGCGCGGGACCCGGACGAGGAGATCGCGCGGGTAACAACGTTAGGACGCGTGGGGCGCTCTCCGCACGACCCCACGGCCTCGGACACAGACGTGGACTCGGACTGACCGCTCGCTGCCCCTTGCTCTAGGCGTTCGAGTTGTTTGACGAAGACGGATCCGGAACTATTACGCTGCGGGTGTGTTCAAGTGATCCGTTTGTTGCTGTTGGTGGTAATTGGAAAGTTGTGAAGCTGAATCGCGTTGCGTGTTGCGGTGGCAAATACTTTGATCATGCAGAAAATGCGTAGAGTTGCCAAGGAACTGGGCGAAAACCTAGGCGACGACGAGCTGCAGGTGTGTTCAGTCTGTTTCAAATGTAAGTGTAGATGAAGCGTAGATGCAAGCCTTGCTCATCGTTGATCTCGAATTGTAGGCGATGATCGACGAGTTCGACCAGAACCAAGACGGAGAGATCGACATGGACGAGTTCTTCATGATCATGAAGCAGTCTACCGAGTTCTAACACCTCAACCACCAGCAACCGGAACCAAGACGTAAAGAAAGAATTGGTCCATGGGATTATCGAGATAGCAAAACAGTGTTCATCTCCAGTATCCGACTACAAGTCTTCCACAGGAGACAACGCAGTCCTCCTACAACCTGCACATTGCAACCGGCGCTTTCAGATGAAAGACGCTTAGTTGCGGTGGTGGTGGTGCTGCTCACGGGCCTTAGAGCTGCAATAAGTCCAAAACAAGTTACGTTAGCAAAGCGCTCAACCTCAGGATCGTCCAGTAACGGAGCGACGCTGAGGGAGCCGATGATAAAGAGGCGACCATTGCAATGCCAGCGCTGCACACTCGCAAAGCAGTATGCGTGTGATACACAACGAGGAGTTCGTCCTCTTTGCACTACCGTCGAGCAGTTGTTAACCTGCCGACTGCAATGGGTCCACCGCTCCAACCACACGCATGGTCATCATCGGCTCCAGCATTGTCTCTTCATTAGTAGAAGCGAGAGCTCATCGTACCTGGGGCACGTGCACGCCCGCCAGCTTAAGGTCGAGGTGGGCCAGCAGGTCCTTGGTGTCGTTGTCGATCTCAATGTTCTCCGTGTCGATGGCCGAGACCTCCGGGACGAAGTCCATGCGGCGCTCGCGCTCCTCCTCCTGCAGCTTGAGCGAGATGCCGCGCACCTGGCCGTGCTGGATGCGCTTCATGAGGTGCGTGATGTAGCCGGCAATCTTGTTGCGCATACGCTTGGACGGGATGATGGCCACCTCATCGCACACACGCTTGTTCGTGTCGAAGTCGAGGGTGAGACGCGAGTAGTACTTCTCGATGATCTTGACGGCAGAGCCCTTCACGGTCTTGGTACGGACACCCATGGCTGACTAGGAATTCTCTCTTCAGGAAATGAGCCCAGCAGCGCCATAAGCAGCGTCGCGAGCCAACCAACCGTTGGTTGGTGAGAGGGTAGCAAGTGGAATAAATAGGCAGGAGATACGGTACATAGAACCTCGTGTCAGAATAGGTATACCAATACAATTTTCGATATGCGGGAAAATCAGGTGGGAACAGTATTCATAATGTGACGTGTGCCACATTGATAACTACGTGCCAAAACAAGGTGGAGCAACGAACACCGTACCGTAGGTTGAAGTCGATGATCAAAGTGCTTTGCCTTATATGGAGCAGCTCTGGGCGAGCTTAACGTCGATGCACGCAACTACACTGACCCTATTACCTGCGAGGTGCCGCGCCGAGTTCGGCCAGCGAGCACTCCCTACTCTTCGTCGTCCACAGTGACGAGCTCATACTCAATCGCGGAGATGTTGTTGTCGGTATTGGTACTGGGCGGCGGCGGCGGCGTGGACGCTACGCCATCCGGATGCAACGACAGCTTGCCCCACTGCGTCACATTGAGCCTCATGAAACCGTTGAAGATGTCGGCGTTGCTGTTGCGCACCACCACCACGAGTCCTTCCTTCAGCATGTCGATCTGGTCTACACGTCACGTCACGCCACGCAATGCAACCATTAGCCACGAATCCACAATGCAACGCCACGCCCAACACGCACCGTTCCGTGCAGTGAAAGTGACGCATCCTGTCTCGTCCGCCAGCACCGCCTCCGCAATGCGCGAGGTGGTGCCATCGTAGCGCTTCTTCTCGACCGTCGGGGCAATGGAAACCACCTGCAGCACGAGGTTGTGGCCCTGTGAGCCAGGCGTCAAGTCCTGCACCTTGACGTCTGCAATGCATGTGTAGACCCAGAATTAGCTTGATAAGCAGCAAACACTCGATGCAGCAGTGGCAAAGGGTTGATCGCAACGTACAGGTGGCGCGTCGGAGCTTCCGGAGCGCTTCGTTTGCTGCAGCCATTGTGTCTGTGTGTAGAGTGGAAGTAGGAGCGTTTGCTGGGCTAGTAGCAGCCAGTCTTGTAAGCACGTAGAGATGACGGAGCGAGCGCCAACGTCAATGAGCTTGTGACAAGCTGTCAACCAACGAGGAAAGATCGGCGGTGTCGCGCGAAGGTAGCGATGGTGTACCCAACACCACTCACCTGAATCTAGGATGGTCCAGGTCGCGGCGGAAACCGACGCGAGATTTGACTGACGCTCTCTCTTCCGCGGCGATCCGCGGCAGGAACTGCATCTCGACCAGAATTTGAAGTCCTCTTTTTGGTCTCCTAAATTTGGTGTCGTATGCAAATGGACTCAAAATAGACTATATTTGTGATCGGACGTTTGCGCAAACCGCGTCTTCCGCGGCAATCCGCGGCCGTTTCCGCCGCGACCTGTGGACGGCAAGACCAAGACAATGATGGCGTCTGTATATGTGGGAAACCGTGACTGCGGCCAGCCAATAAAAAGGGAATACAAAATGGACAAAACCCAACCGACTACGTAGGACGAGGAGCAGGAGGAGGCGCTATCGACGGACGCTCTCCATCGCGTGCTCTGCTGATTGTGGACGTGGCGTTGCGCTCTCTATATCGAAGCGGCTTCCGGTACCTCGTCGCTGCATGGATGTACCGAGCTCTCCGCCGAAGTTGCTGGCGGCTCGATGGCTGAGCCCTCGTCGCTCGTCGCAGCCGACGGCTCGTCCTCCTCTGCGCTGTTATCCTGCTCCTCGTCGCTCTCGTTCTGCACCTCTTCCGCGACGCCGTCCTGCTCGAAAGACAAAACGTTCGATGTGTCCTCTTCCTCCTCCTCCTCGTCAACCTCTTCCTCCATCTCGCCGACGCCATACATAAAGTCAAAGTCGATCTCGTTGGACTCGCGTCTGTGCTGGATAATGGTGTTCACTTCGGCCTCCACCGAGGCGATCACGGGCTCCTCGCAGCCCGCGTTGTTGAGGATGATCTCTCGCTCCTGCGGGTCCAGATAGCCCTCCTCCATGTAGTTTTGCCGACCCACACGCCTGTCAACACACAGCGACGTACGTCAGCACACGATCCAGAATTCCTGCACTGCGGCCTCCTACAACGTACTCAGTCTCCCGCTCCAACTCGAACGAGTCCAATCGTCGTCGAGACCTCGAGCGCTCGTTCAGTGACAAGCCCACGGGGACGCCCCCAGAGGTGACGCTCGTGGTGTAGACCGTCGGTTCGAACTCGACAATGTCCGCGCACTCGAAGAACACGCGTCGCCGCTTCTTATTGGGTCGCTGCTCCTGTTCGCTCTCGTCCGAGACGCCGTTCGCCCTCCGCACGTCGTTCTCGTCGTTGTCCTCGTCCTCCGGTTCCATCTCGTCGACCTCTTCGAGTCCCAGGTCGATTGCGGTGGTCGTGGGGCTGTCCGTCTCGGAGGGAGCCGCCTCCTTCGCGGTCTTCGTGTCCACCGCAACGGCCATCAATACGTTCTTGCTGCTGGGAACCGCGGCAGGAGAGCTGGCGGGTCCAGAAGGCGGGGAGAGCACTACAGTGGTCATGGCTGGGGACTGGCGTGCAGTGAGATCGGTGACGGAGCGCCTGAACGAAGGGGAGGCTCGATACAGCGCGGCGGCGGCGGGGGGTCTTCAGTATCGGAGAGCGAAGCGGCTTTGTGTGGAGAGCGGATACCGAGTTTGAAAAATAAGGAACAGTGCAGGGGTAGGGGTTGCGCAAGCTCGGATTGGTCAATAAGCGCGGAGTATGACGGTTGTTGCTGAACAGATGGCCAGCCGGTTTCAGGCACGATACAGGTGCTTTATACAGCAGCAGTATAGGTTTCAGTGAGCGCGGCGGCGGTACGCATAAATTATCGCAGGTTCCGGAGCATCTTATTTTTGCGTCAACGCCTCGTCTCTACGCCGACTCCACCCTCTCGCAGGTCGATCCGCCAATCAGCGCGCAGCAGGGGTAGGCCAGCGAAGAACTTCGCCAAGCGCATGACGCATGCCACTAAGCAGGTTCGACTCGGGATCACCTCGTGTCAACCTTGGCATCGCGGTCTTCACCTCGGGCGTGTTGGATGTCGCGTACGCCGTGTACCGCGAGGCAGACGGGCGAGGGGAACATGGCGTCGTTGTTGCTGCAGCCATGAGGCATCGCTGCCTGCGAGCGTTCTCAGCCAGTGGCGCCGGCGCAAAATGTAAAATGCCGCGCTGCCCGTCCACGCGCTGACAAGAGCACCGCCCCACGTCGCGCGCGTTAGTCGACTCCGGCTACTGTGCCCAATCGCAACAAGCTCCGGTCCAAGCTCCGGTGCATGCACGTTGCTGCTGCCGTCGCGGCCAGTGGCGCGACGTGTCGAGATCGATGGGGAAGCACCAAGATTTGCACCAAGTGTAGATCGTCGCTGCAGTGAGCAAGCGGCGGCGATAGGCCCCGAGTTGACAACTCCTGCATCGTCTCGACTTCGTGTCTCTGCTTGGAAAGGACCGCGGTCGATGTCGTGACACTGGCTGGTGCCTGCGCGATTTGTCAAGCTCGCTCGGCGCTGCTTCCATCCTCCCGGACAAAAGTGAAGACGCTCGGCGCGACGGATGTCCGGGGCCGGATGGCGGATACAGCAAAGTGTACGTCGCAGGCAGCGTCCTGCTGTCTGCTGAGCACACGCACTTCCATCCGTTAACAGCAACAACTGCAGCCCCGCTGTCGCCGCTGACATGCGCCAGCCGCCGCAGCCTCGATGCCAGGCGGTGCCGCCACTGAAAGCGAGCCAAGCAGCGCTCGCGACTCGCGACTCGCGACTCGCGAGAGAGACCGGCCGGCCGCAACAGGCAAAAAGTTCAAGCAGGCATAGAGGGGCTCGCGCTGTCAGCGCAGAGCCGAGTCCTGCATAACAGACACATCCGGCGCATGTGTGTGTGCGTGTCGGGCAGAGCGCGGGCCGGCCGCCATGGCTCTGGCGGACGGACCTCTCGACAACGAGAGCGGCGAACACGACCAGCGCGGATCGCCGTTAAACGCGATGCTCGCGGCGGAGGCGAAGCCGAGCATCAAATGCATTTGCCAAAGCTTCCTGCCGTGCTTCAGTTGCTGGTGGATGCAGGCGTGCCACTGTCGAACTGTACCTCGGCCGTTTCGAGCCAAAGTGGATATTCGAGCTGCAAAAACCAGCCGAGGAGGCACTCAGTCCGCCACCAGTGTCGAGGTTTGCCAGATTCACCGCGCGCTCCGCAGCGCGCACTATCGCCGCGATGGCAGCAAGCAGCTGACGGCGCCGCTCTCGATTACGGCAGGACGGACTGCGAGCGAAGTGGTGGCGTTCGCGGGCTGTCCGCGTGCGGTGCAGGCTGCAATCGCGCTCTAAAACCGACCAGCACACCCAGGCTCGTCTGGATGCCGCCGTCGCCGTAACGACCTACGCTCGGCCGGAACCTTCCTCGCTCGGCTCGGCTAATTTTCTCTCTCCTCCGGATGTACTGGGACAAATCCGCCCATGATGAACCTTCGAGCTCGCCGTTTACGCCGCCGCTAAAAGAGATCCTCTCCTTTGGGACAGCGATGCAGTAGCGCCAGGGGTAATCATCGCGGTCACTTGCGTGACGAGCATCAGAATTCAGCGGGCGAGGACGTTGCCATCTCTTCGGTTGAATGACAGCGGCAACGCCCGCCGCACAGCGAGCTTAGCCGTCCGTTTCGAGTCGAAAATGCGCCAGCGACGCCAAAAACCTCCCGAAAATGGCGCAAAACACCCGAAAGCGGCCGAAAATCAACAATGCAAAAAGATGTGCAGAAAATTGGCTGGACAGGAGCCGCCCCTAGCCCGCGAGGCCAATATGATTTCAGCACTGGATTGAATCCGACATACACCTGCCAAGTGTATGCTGGCGGGCAGCTTCAAGCACGCTCTCTGCTGGCAGTCACGCCGCCGCCGAGCCGAAGCAGAAGCCAAGGCCAGCGACGCGCTGAGGCGAGCACGCGCCAGCTCACGAGGGCGAGAGCAGCGCCTCGCCTCGGGCTCATCTGCAGCGCGTTTTCGAGTGTGAGTTCTCTGCATACAAACCGCCATACAAAAACGCTCCGTACTGTAAAACCTTAGGCTAGGGGAAGGGCACAAAGCGAGAGGGGCTGACCCCGTGGCGGCAACGCTCCCCCTCAAGCGGCAACCCGATCGCACAACCACTTTCTCCCTCGGCTCGCTCTATTCTGCAATTCGCCGCAAAGATCGCAAGCTTCTGCCCGGCGTCACGTGTGTTATCCAAAGTTGAACCCGCCCGAATCAGGCGCAGATACGTCGATACATAGTAGCATGTCGGAGTACTCGGAGATGGCGCACAAGCACATGGCCAACGCGCCCGGCAGCGCCGTGAACGACAGCTACCCCGTGTACCAGCCGCAGCCGCAGATGATGCAGGCGCCCGTGGTGCGCTTCCAGGAGCTCCCGCGGCTGCAGGTGCCGCCCTTCGCGCTCACGCAGCAGTCGGCGCCCGCGTGGAAGATGCCGGAGCCGCCTGCGCCGCGCATGAGCGTGTCCAACCTGCTGTCCGGCAGCTTCCGGAGCCGCGCGCAGCCCCTGCAGCAGCAGCAGCTGCTCACGCCGCCGTCGCCCCCTGCGCCCGTTCAAGCGCCTGCGCCGGCCCCGCGTCGTCTGCCGAGTTTCGCCGACATTCTGGCGCGAACCAACCTCCTGCACCTCATGGGTAGGTCGAGCGAGCCGGTCGAGGCCCCCGCTCCCGCCATGGAGACGCCCATGGAGGACGATATGCAGATGCAGCAGCCGGAGCAGATGATGGCGCCCGTGTACCAGCAGCAGCAACAGATGCAGCCAATGGAACGCAGCTACACGGTGTACGCGCCGCCTCTCGTAGACACGAGCATGGACACGTCGTCCACTATGGGGGACGAGCAGCAGAGCCCCATGGGCGCCGCCTCCCCCGTAAGTCAGACGAGCGAGACTAACAAGCGACGTGAACGATGGACGGAGGACGAACACGCCCGCTTCATGGAGGGGCTGAACCGTTACGGCCGCAAGTGGAAGAAGATCCAGACGTTCGTTAAGACCAAGACGGCCGTGCAGGTCCGCACCCACGCGTACGGATACTTCGCCAAGCTGCTCCGGAATATGCCCGAGGACGACGCGATCTGGGAGCTCGCAGAGGAAATGAGCTCCCTGCCCGGCGCCGTGCTCAAGGGCCCGGGCAACGGCAAGCGCCGCAACGAGCCCAAGACGGACGAGGCCGGCATGGAAGTGCTCCGCCGCTTCGTGTTCTCCAAGAAGAAGTCGGAGGACAAGAAGCAACTGCCGGCGCCCAGCGAGGCGAACGAGGACCGCGAGAACGTCGAGATGGCCGAGTCCACGCCCTCGAACGCCAACTCGCAGGCGCCCACGGGCTCGTGGAGCTCCACGCAGCAGTGGAAAGCCGACGACTCGGACGCGCTGCTGGAGATCAAGCGCCAGCGCCTGAATTAAGTAGTTTATATTTTTGCGGCCCCCTGAGTAAATTGTAGGCACCCCAGGATAATAGCAGACAACCGGCAGTGTATCAAATATACACCCAGCAACACGCGCCCATATTTAACCGAGCGAGCCAGCAACGGAGGCGGAGGCGGGCTCACGAGGAGCACGGGAGGCTTCAGCCTGCGTTTCAAGGCAAATATTGCGGCGCCGGCAAGGAAACGACAGCGTGGCGATTACTCCGGCGGGAGGGAAAGCGGCGTCACTTTGGTGGTGGTTGCAGTGCCCCCGCAACATGATTCCTCGGCCGTAGCTACACTTTTGAGTGGACACGCGGCGGCGCGGTCTGCAGAGCGCTGTCTGCAGCAGGCTGGGGCCACGCATGCATGAGCGAGCGGAGCCCGAGGCGAAGGTGAGCTGCAGCCTTGGGTCTCCGCCCAGGCCGAGCGCGCGCCACGTCTACTGTTAACTGGTTGCACCGCGGCAGGAATCCAGTGCGCAGCTGCGCCGCTTTGTGGCTGGGAGCGCTTTGAGCGTGCACGGGCGGGCCGAATTTCGTTCGCGTCCAGCAGTTGATGAGTCTGCAACATGATATCTGAGCCATTGCTCGTGAAGTGATGACCTTGCATGTGTACGTGTAGATCGGTGCTGGAGTCTCGCCGCGGCAACTAGCACCACTACTAGAGCTACACTGCGTGCTGTCCTTGCGAGAGTACTCCGGCAGCTAAGTTCTCGCCGGTGCTGACGTGATGACCAGCTCGCTTCTCTCTCTCGCTTGGCTTTGCGGCGTCTTCCGAGATGACAATTTGATCAGCCTGATCAAGCTTCTGCCGAATTACATGTACAAAAGCAACACAACGTCCAAACTTCAGTGCAGTGCATGTAAGCGAGGCGCTGGTATTACATGTATGTATCGAGTCGGTCCATGACGTGCTGTAAATTTCACTTTTTCAGTTCCATTTTCCTACAAAGTAGTCATCCCGAAGTACGTCGTATCTTGTGCTTGCTTTTATTCGTTCCAGTGCTTCAGCATGTAGTTTCATTTGTCGAGAACCGTGGAAACGCTCCTGTTCCCTTCTAGTTAACCCGACACTGGTCGATTCCAGCGTGCAAACACTCTCTGCTCTAACTGTTTCCAGTTATTATTCTGCCGAAGCCAGTCACAGACATGCCAATTCCAAGATTTGACCTTGAGCATGCAGCCGTCGAGCGCAGTCGGAGCCCGTTCAAGCAGCCACTGAAGGACTTCGAGCCATGCCACCTCGTACTCATCCCCAAGGTGAAATGTACGGCACTCTGCGAACTTCGAGAAGAGAAATACCGCAGTATCAAGATGTCCAGACTTGCGTAGGAGCCACTTGATAGCCAGGGACGTTGTAGTAGGTCACACTTGAAGCACGCGAAGACAGTCGGGGGAAGCTGGCACTTCCTTCAGGTTCTTGCCGATTGTATTTCGCTTGCTGGCTTTGAGGTAAAAGCAAAAGTGAGATATGCAAACATGCACGCCAACTAACTACTCTACGTCGCCATCACCAGCGTCCCAGTGATGGTGTCCTACTCGACGCCTTGTAGAGCACTCTACTTCAACCTGTACCAGCTTGGGTCGATGAGAGCACGCATGATCTGCCTTCGCATCCGTCATGCCACCTGCGGCACGGAAACATAGCCTTGCTGGTCCCTGAGCCGCAGCACGATAGATAGATAGCTTCAACCACATGCCGCTCCGCAGCTGTAGCCGCTATACCCTACTGCATTACGTGGTCGTGGTTGGGCTTTCACGCCGCCACCCACTACAGACGTGCACCCTTCCGAGCGAGTACAGTGAAGCCACTTGACCACCTTCAGGTGGCTGTTTCCCTGCGGCTCCATCAATTGCCATCGTCGTGCATCCTTCGCTTCGATTCGTATGCAGCCATTTTACAACTTCCAAATGCCCATTGTTGGCGGCATCGTCCATGGCTCGGTGCGTACATCCTTCTCCATGTTCATGCAACCACTTTACCACATCGATGCGGCCGTGTGCAGCAGCTTGGTCCATAGCAGCAGTGGTGCAGCCTTGGTTGCGGTTGTCGTGGAACCACTGCAGGATATCGAAGTGGCCGAGCGCTGCAGCGGTGTCCATTACTCCGACAAGGTCAAAATCTTCAGCTCGATTCTCGTGCAGCCACCTGACCATCTCCAAATCGCCACGTTGGGCAGCCATTTTCATTGTTAACGCGTGGCAGCCTTCAGTGCGATTCGTGTGCAGCCACTTGACTGTATCTAGGTGTCCATTTTGGGCTGCTAAGTGCATCGCCAAACAACTGCATCCTTCACTACGATTTCCGTGGAGCCACGTGACGATCTCGAGGTTTCCCAGGCCAGCAGCTTCGTCCATTGCTTGGTGCGTACACTTGGCATCCGTGGTCAAGTGGAGCCAACGCACAGCCTCGAGAGATCCGCCTCGAGCAGCAGCATCCAACCATGGAGACTCTCTGTCTGAATCCAGCTCCTTGTCGTACTAGTACTTGAGCATATCAAATGAACCTCTCTCTGCAGCGACGATGTATGCGTCGCCAGCGTTCGTTATTCCTTTCTCTTCGTGCAACCACTTGTAACATCCAAGTGACCACCGACAGCAGCCGCGTGAAAAACTGCTGCCAAGTCTCGAACCAGCCCGCGGTCAAACAAAAACCGTAGCATTTCAAGATCGCCGTTCTCTGCGGGGCTAATGTAGACGTTGTCGTAATGGAGTGCAGTCTCCAGGTCGGTATCTTTGCAGTACAAAGCAAGAAACCAGCGCACCACCTCCACTGACACTTACTCGCTGCCGAGTTGAATGCGTCGACAATCCCGACATCGACGTGCTCGTACAGCCAGCCACCGCACAATCCCCAAGTTCCCAGATGCCGCTGCTTCCTTGATCAAATACTGGGCGCACTCCGGTCGAAGGACAACATGAGCTCTCAACCACTCGACCACCTCGTGGTGTTTGTTGCGTATGGCCCCGCACATCTCGATTCCTCCCCAGTAGCCCACGCTACGATGATTCGCCCACAGCCACTCGACAACTTGCAAGTGCCCGGTAGAAGCAGTTTCCGATACGACCCATTTCAGTGTTTGATGTTCCCCACGCGCTGCTGCTCGACCTGTCACCATGTTCACTCCCCAACGTCGCAGAAACGGATCCATCGTCTTGGACTCATGAGCTGCGAGATACTGCAGCAACCGTAGACTGCCTCTCGATCGCGTGTACGCTTCAGGTATAGTGAACGACCCCGAAAAGTTCGTCAAGAAAACTGTCGATGGCTCGAAGGACGCTTTCGTCTCCATGCACAGGGAGGGCATTCGCGACATACGAGACGTATAGCTGTGTGTGAACCGGGAACGAAGGCCACTCCGACGTGCTCTGACACCCGCGGGGCCAGGAGGGGGGATGCAATGGTACTGTTGGGACCAGAGGACACCTTTTGCTTTTTATCTTGGTGACGAATAGCTAAAGCAGCGTATCGAGGAACAAAATGCCCCCCTCCCAGCCTCATACCTTCGGAGACCCACAGTTTACGGTAATGATCGCACAAACCAGCTTCATCGCTGACGATATCATAACATTACAAAGGGCAATGGATCGTTTTATTCATTTGCACATTGCACTTTACGTCTACATCAAGTAGTTGAGGACCATTTCTAGAACGGCCAGGCCTTCTCGATTTTAGAGAGGAAGTTCCAGTCGTTCATGGGCGTGTTGGCTTTGCCGAACTTGGTCTCGTTCAGAGCCCTGCGAGCGTAGTCCGTCATCTGATTCCACATGATGAGGTCCTGGAAGGTGCCGGCGTCTCCGGTGGTATCCAGGTCGTGGTTCAATGGCCAAGCGTGTTTGTAGCGGACCTTGACGCTCGAGCCGTCAATGACCCACGACGGGCACGGGTTGTACTTCTTGTATCCGTCGTGCGACGACGCCGAGCAGGCCAGGATCTTCGGCTCCGGCACGTCCGGGTTGTCGATGAACACGACGACATGCTCCCAGTCGTGACGGTGACCCATTCTGGAGGACGGCGAGTCCTTGGGGAAGTACCAGGAGTACATGATGGCCCATACCTGGTTGCTTACCAGGTGGATCGTCCGTAGACTTGCGATCCGTGGCCAGAGCCTCGGCATCCTCCTCTGGGACTACCCGACGTCTGGAGGTCCGCCGCTGGTCTCACCCAGTTCATTGACGGCGGGGTACGGCACACACCCGGTCCGGATCTGGATCTGGGGTTTGAACTTGACGCCAGCCTTCTCGGAGATCGTGACGGGCTCCGGTTGCGGGAATGGTTTCACTTCTTCGTCGTGACCGATTGATTTAAGTTGAAACTCTTGTTGTTGTTGTTGTTGCTGCTGAGTGGCGTCTTGGGCTTGGACCAGTGCGATCGAGAGCAGGAGTGTGGAGAAGAAGGCGCCGAGTTTCATCGTTGAGTGACGATAAGGATTCAAGAGTCGGTTGGTACTGGAGTGTGCGTTGTGTTGCTTGTAAATTGAAAAGTGAGTGTGCTTTTGCCGTGAAACGAAGTTGACACAACAAAACGTAGTTGAGTTACCTGTAGTGCTACAGTAAAGGAATGTAACTTGGTGATCTTTACCACGTTAATCGCTACATCTGGGTCAGTTTGTTTGCGATCGAGATTTGGAGCGAGCGAATACCACAGGGATGACGCTTTCGTTTGGCCACAAACGCACAATGATCAGGCACCCCCAATCTGCTGTGTTTGAATACATGTAGTCCATGTATGGTGCAAGGCAGAGAAGAACTTCGGAAAGCGACGATTTCGCCAACTGGGAGCCTCAAACGGATGTGCTCGTCCGCCAAAATGGGCAGACTCAAGCCATCTGCTTTGGATCAAGATCCTATTCGTGATCGTGAGTCACGATTCGTGACTCCAGAGTCTGGAGTCCAGACATAGGTAAGTTTACGTTCGCACAGGTAAGATTTAGGATTCGATTTGGGCAAATGTTCCTGCCGAAGAGCAGCAAATTATTGATCGCAATCAATGCGAACTTCAAGCCTTCACCCAAAATCTGAACTATCGGACACCGCTGCATGCGCTCGGATGCTGCGTGGGCCATACATCAGTTGCAGATTCAATCGTTTGATACCCAAAGTACAAGTAACTTGCCGAGAGCAAGATTGAGTAAGTTTGTCCCGTGTGTACGAGCCCAGCGAAGCGGTACAGCATATTTCATTCGGGAAATCATCTCGATCTTGGTGATAAGTAAGATGCATATACTTCCCGAAGTATACTGTACAGTCAGACGAGGTCTTGCCAACGAGTTTACCACCGATATAATGGAGTGCAAGTATTGTATGTGCTGGCCCTGACATGTCCGATGAGCGTAGCTTATAGGAAAACTTCCTCGGTGACTCAAAAGAAGTTGTTGTGGCCGTAGCTGACTGGGCCTGGGGGTGAGCAACTCAACCGAAGACGCCAACTTTTGTAGCAAGAGTGAAGTAAGGCAGGGGCGGACCTCACGCACACTGTGTGACACGGGGGTGGACCTCCTACATGTACACAACGACTCGACAGCAAAGCAGTACTGCTTTCTCCCTCCCGTGCGAGTGACACAGGCTCTGCACTCAGGAGATCTACGCATCTGAGTGTAATACGGACGACGGTGAACTGGCACCAGCAGACGAAATGGCGGAGGTGATCCCTTCAACCACGCTCTCTACATGGCCAGTGATTAAAAGATTAACGACACGACCGTCAAAGTGCAAAGTTCCTCGTCGTGGTCGGCAACTCGGTGCGCTGGGCGCGAGTCTCCCTTAGTTCACAATCGATACATGTACTACCCGTATATACAGCAATGAGCGGTCGGTGCCGCACCAGCGAATCTCTTGTAGCATCGTGCCAAAGGATGTATGTTACATACTATGTACATGCATTATACATGGAAAGTGACTGCTGTCCCCGACCAGGATCAGAAAAGAGCCATTTTGGTGCTTTTTGCCAAATACCACTTAGCTTCAAGCAGGCAACTGCCACAGCTCCTGGGCATTGAACGAGGACACTAGTGGAAGAGGCTACCCAGATCTCCAAACTGCAAAACGATAGCACTGCGGAGGCAGGAGTAGCATTGCTGTATTTTTTAGGCGGCGTTAAATGCAGAAACAGTCTTTATTAAGCCCTTATTAAGGAGCTCTT